>BEXV01000520.1:14739-33278 GCA_003118195.1 Hemicentrotus pulcherrimus | reverse complement strand
CCCCCCCCACTCAGTGTTATTTAGGGTACGCATATATGCGTGTTCCAAGCGTCCCCCCCTTTTCAGCAAAAGTATGGTGTGTAAAGTCAATGCGGCTCTACCTTTTTCTCGGCTCTACCTTTTTCTTTTGTTATGAGCCGGAGAGTTTTGGGACACGCATGCGGTCATTTCGAAACCTGAGTGGGGGGGCCGGGACATCATCTTACCCGTTGCATGTTGCCGCACAGCCTTCTTCAAATTCTTCATGTCTTAGGAACTGTTGGAGAAAGGAAAAAGTGAGATGTGTTTACATTTATTTCACAAATAAATAAATAATCCTTTGTTGCTAGACACATTTCAATAAGTTTATAGGCTGCAGAAAGGTAGGAACTAAAATATCACTCACATCACTACTCACTAATTTATAATATAGACTAGTCACACAAAGAGCCGAGTCATGTCATCAACAGTGAACACAACACAACAGTCACATCAAATAATTTTAGCAAGTCATACCGTCATTCCCAAGATTTCTCGGTAGAATTTGGCTGTAGCCGTACGATCTGCCACTTTGAACACGAAATGCAATGCTCTTCGACCACTCATCTTGGTATCCTGTCTTAAGTCTTCCTGCAGATTAAAGAAACTGGCTTCGTTTGGCCAGGGAGAAGGAAGATGACTATTTTCTTTCAATACAACACTTCAGAAATCCAAAGAACAATCACCCTTGTGTAGCCCGTTCGCGATAATATTATGCTCAGTCGATTGGCGGCGTACATGTACAAGGATATACGTACGTACCGTCTTATTTTTTCACACGTGAGTTCCTGTAGACTAGACCCGCCCCCCAGCATACAGCCAATCAGAGCTCATCTTGTCAATAACAAGCCATACGCGTGCAACATGAAAATGGCGACCTCCGATTGCTCGAATATTGTATTGTGCTCTCATTCAGACTCAAACTCAGAGGATTCTGAACATATAGACCTAGGCCTACGCTGGTTAGAGGTAAGTTAAAATTATAGCAATCAAAGATAGGAATAAGCCACTGCACTGCATGGTCATTGAGTAATATGGGGAAGTGGAATAGATCTAGGCCCCGCGCCCCCCTGCCCCCCCCCCCCCCCCCCCCCCCCGGGGCCCGGCCCTGCATGGGCGGCTGGGATGGGGGGTTACTCTCATGCACAAGTGCTACCCATCACCACTGTCCATCAACCTCTGTCTGAAATGGACCCTAGACTAGGCCTTTATGGCCATCTCGTGAAATAAGCCACCTTTCTAGTCCCGCGCGAGTCTCTTACGTGTACAAAGTCTATGGAAATTCAATGAGTCCACCGCCTCGGACTAAATGAACGCAAGTCAATGGAGGAGTGACCTAGTTCACGATAATGCCGCCTTTATAATATTATTAAACAAAATGATGAATGTATGTGCATGACTAGAGTCTTTAAAGTTTTAGTTTATAGACCGATACGATCTATCATCTACTGATGGTGGGTTGCGGGTAAACGCGTGCCTGTGTGAAGTTATCTACCGTAATGATCATGAGGATCTGAGACAATTAATAAGGTAGATAAATTCACACAGGCGCTCAACCGCCCTCGACCCACCATCAGTTTGCAGACTTGTATTATGCAGTGCCGTGAAACCTGTGAAAAAGTGTGAAAAACGACTTTTAACTCCAACGCCTGTGGCTCCGGTGTTGGAGCTTCCTGGAGTTAACCTACTTTAATTTAGATCTAGTCTAGATCCAGAGTGGTGAAGTGTGCATGATGTCATCAAAAATATATTTTTAGAATTTCTCAATTGTTTCTTCGTTTTTGGAAAGAGCATCAAAAATGTGTTCAAATCGCTGAGATATATGCCCTAGCTCTGTATAAATAGATTTCCTGTATGAACTAAGTCGGTGTTATTTTGCTCTGGTTCATAACATATACTTGACATGCATGCATATTTTTGCAGCCCAAGATCATAGGGGGGCCTTAATAGAAGCACCCCTCCCCCTCCCCCCGGCTATGCAGTTTCATAATAGCCCAAGCTACATATATAGGGTTAAAATGAAATATTAATATATACCGGTACTCATATAATATCTCCTTTTGAAAGCAGGTCAAGTACCGTAGGTCTGTAGATAACCAGTGTGTCACTTTAAAACCCGCGCCCAGCTGCATGGCCAGAAAGCTACATGTATACTACACAATAAACATGGAAAGGTATTGACTGAAGTTAGGAACCAAAAATAATAAAACGCACTAAAGTATAGGATAACCCTATTGTTCATATCATCTAATATGAAATTACTGTGAAAAATTATCACTTAGCACTAATCATCATGCTTTACTTATATTTTATTTTTTACTTCTTTTATTGCAGGAATTCTTACCTGAGAACTATGAACATCACATTTGTAATATAGAAATTGTGGAGAAAGAAGTAAAGCTAGTAACATTGAGGTTGGCTGTTTCGACCGAAGAAGGGGCTAAAGAATGGCTGGAGTCCATGCAGAAGTCATCTCGGGCAACTTTTCGAGTGGACAGAACTTATCCTACCTCTGTTGAAAGAGTTTTGTACAAGGTGTGAAGCTGTAGGCATATCACTATTTAACACTACCACTGTTGCCACACATTTGTCATTTTTCATTTCATTTCATTTATTTCATTCTCCATAAAAAAATTAAAACATACAAACATGATACAGATAAAAGATCGATTTTAAGCAAAATACAAAAGGAAGGAGCAAACAAAATGTAATGGGAATGTGGGGTTAACAAAAAGGGCAACTAGCCTTATGAACGTCAACCCCTTAAAAAGTATACAATGTATTGTTGAGAAGAGAGAAAAAGGAAAAGAAAACGGAGAAAACCTGAACACGAATACAAAAAAAGAAAAAAAGAGGGAAGGGAAGGAGAAGGGGAGGGGGAATACATTACAAAGTGCATTAACTGAAACGTGACTTCATTTATTTTGAGATTGAATACAATGTTTGATTAGATTGAAGAAAATGTGTTCCGTGTAGGCCTACTAGTACTGTACAATTTTGTTGAATACGCCCCTAAGTTTCATCAGAATTTCTTACTCTTAGTACATTCATGAAGTTTTAATCATACTACTACTACTACTACTTACAATTTTGTTGAATACGCCCCTAAGTTTCATCAGAATTTCTTACTCTTAGTTCATGTAGTCGTTATACTAATACTACTACTACTAATTATACTTATAATAATCTATGTAACAATTGCACTAAATCCACCTTGTAGGGTGCTCAATGTGCTTAAACAGAAATGTTAAGGTTTTTCTTTTGAAAGAGTCAGATGTCATATACATCTACGTTTTGATGTCTTTGGGAAGGCTGCTCCAGAGGTTAGGGCATTCAATTTGTACATGTATGTTCTAAGTTTAAATTCTTTCAGCCCTGATCCAATTTGAAAATAATGAAATTTTATCATGCATGATGTTTTACATTCCCACTTCAGACTGAATTTCGCTGCCAACATAACACAAAACCAAGATCCACAACAGCTAATCAACGCAAGGGGTCCAAGAACACAAATTGTCCAGCATGCCTGAGCATTGTTGTGAAAGTCAGCACCTTTGAATCGTCAGATGGCAAAAAGAGGAAGTGCAGGTAGCCGAATTGTGCATCCTTTTTGCAAGGGGGATAATTGGACTGATTGTTAGTAAATTTGTGTACCAGTACTATTTTTCTCTACTTTAATCTCTACTTTCTTTGGACAGGATGTCCCAAAAAGATGAAATCTATACACTTCTGTGCTTTTGGTAGAATTATATAATGCTAGATTATATAGGCATGTTTTGGCCTGTAGGTATTGCAGCAGAGATTAGATGCAGTGCATTCAGGTCAATTGTCGAATTGACAAATACACCATCATATGAAAAATGGTACATTCACATGCTGCAGCCTAGCTGCTACATCCATGCTTGCTCTCTCTCTCTCTCTTTTTTTGTCTCTGCCGAAATCAGTCTTCTGTACGTGTGTGCGCGTGTGGGTGTGTCCGTCCATGTGTGCTCTAAATCTTAGAATTTGCTCTTTCTCTATTTTGCAGCAGATTTTGATTATATTTGTTTTATCTGATAGGGCTTGGTGGGGGCTTCCAAACTTCTGTACAGAATTTTGAAATTCATTTATTATGCAAATTTATTCAAAATCAATGAAAAATTCATTTTGATATCACAAAATACAAATTTTATAATTAATTTCTCATATTTATCTAGAAGGCTCTATCAGAATTTATGAAAAAAAATAATGGCATTTCACAGATCTTCACTTCCGGTGGGAACATATATATATGCATAATTTACTAGTTTACTTGTCTTTTTAGGTCTACTGATCCTCATATGCCCGATCATCCGATGGTTGTGAAATTCAAGCGCACCCATAACCACTCTCTCAGGGCTGCAGATGCTTTGAAGCATAGGGATGTGAGTCAAGAGATCAAGGAGAAGTTGCTGGATTTGTTCAGCAAGGGTTACACTCCTTCAAAAGCACTGGAACTGCACAAATACGATCTTCAACGCCAACACAACGACAATTACACTTTCATCAGTGCTGATAGGTCCATCATGCCTGACTTGCAGTACGCTTATAGGTCAGTAGATATTGTAGGGGATGTTTTGTTCAAAATCATGTGTTCGATGTGTGTTCTAATCTATCCATTTTGATTCAAGTTTATCGTTGCACCATATCTTAGGCCAATTTAAAAAATAGGAAGGAGGAGGCCCATTTTTTCTCTTTTGTTCTTCTTCAAAATGGCTGCTTGGTGCATTTTCCCTGCCAGTCAGGCTATTTTTCAAGATGGCCACCGGCATTTAGAATGAAAAAAAATATCAGAAATATATCATTTTAGCATTGTGTTTTTCATGTTTTTTTTCTAAAAAAAAAAAAAGAAGAAAAAATGGCGGCCCCCAAAAAGGAAGCAGACGGGGACGCTAAACACGATTTGAAAAAAAAAAATGACCTTATATGTTTTGACACAAGTAATCCTGCACAGACTAAAAGTTGGTTTTCTTATAGATCACAATGGCAGCCATGGCTTGAAAATGAACGGTCCTTTTTCTTCTGAATGTGCGAGTTGTTCATCTTTGGTACATTATAGTCGGTGATTACTTATTTGCAAGACGCAAAGGTTCAGGTTTGACATTATGGAAACCAGAGTTCTCTCAAGAAAATATATTACATTTGTTGGAAATGCTAAAGAATGAATACCTTGAATATCTTGAAAAATTTACACTTGATATTGCAAAATCTTTACACGTGGTAGTAAAATTGCAACCTCATAAACTTTGTACAAAAACCTGAAAATATATGTTTGGTCGTAAAAAAAGGTGGCAGACAAAGGTCCTCTTTTGTGATCCCTTGTGAAGTGTGTTTCTATAGGCGGTGTCACACAGAAAAATCCTGACCCATCTTGAATAAACCAGATTTTAGAAATCTATTTTTTTCATTTGACTCAGTGACAGACAGGCTATGGATATTCCAGATAACCAAATCCGGATTTTTGATGGGCCGTTATGCGCCGTTTACCTAGGTAAATAAGCATTGTGACATCACATGTTTAAATGCGCGCATTTAAACGTGTGATGTCACAATGCTTACCGGTATTAAAAGGGATTATTTCAACATTGGTGTCAGACAGAAAATTCCCTTCAAAAAACCCTTGAAAAATCCTTTCAAGAGTGAATTATCTTGCTTCATATGAGGTTCTTTGAAGGGATTTTTGAAGGGATAATTGATGTCAGACAGCCCAAAAGAGGATAATTACAAACCGGATAACTAAAATCTGGATTTGGGCCTCTGTGTGACACCGCCTTATATATATTTTTTTTTATCTGTGGCACTGATATTAATTATTTCCTTTTCCTTCCTTTCAGATTATACTACCAGACATTCAATAAGGTGTATCATGAAGTCAAGGGAGAATCCGTCTTTAAGGAGCTGGAGATTAAAATTGAGGAAGGATCACTCGATGATTACATCGAAATGTCAAAATCATGTGCTGAAGAAAATGGAAGTAACCCAATAATCACTGAGCTAAACAAAGCATTTCTTGCTGTACAACAAAGTTACATTAGAGACAAAGAATTCTTTGAAGAACCGGTGACAAAATTCACCAAGAAACTTGATGAACTAACTTCTGGAACTGATACTGCATTGGCTTCGGCGCTTCACTGCTTTGGCCGGCACTCTGGGGAGGAACTCTAAGGAGGCACATGCTCTAGAAGAAGAAATATAAATCTCAAGTTCAAGTTCAAGTTCATTTATTCAGAACCACACAAGACGTGATTTAATGTTCTACATAAAAAAGAGACTGATAATAGTTCATTAATCAGCATAAATCAACCTCATTACATCATAAGTCGAGTCAACAACTAATAGTCGTTATTTTCCCACTTAAAGACATTTTCAAGCCCCCCCCCTTTTTTTTATAGGGAAGTTCTAAATTAGTACTATTGTCTTTCAAATGCCATTTGAATTTAACCTTTTCATTTCTTGGGCCTGCAAATGAGATGTAGTACCTTTAAGTTATATTAAGTTGATTTATTCATTTATTTGTAACATACTGTAATTTTGTACTGAATATTGTTGTGCACTCGTGGTGCTGTCGTCTGGCTTTTATTTCGTGTAAGGACATCACTTCACTTAATGGCTGCTGGGACAACAGCACCACAGCGCCTAGAAACAATGTATTAGGCATGTTATTATTATAAAATGTCACTTTTTCAAAATGTACCACTCTTAGGATATTTTTCATTCATGAGGACTTTGATATAACAATGTTGTCTGTATTCTATAATATATTTTGAGTACTGCCCCGAGGGTAAAGGCGCTTTGGAGAAAATCGCAAATTAGTGATATTTTTTAACACAACAAATGGGGGAGCTTTCCAGGTAGTATATCACAATTGACTCACCAAGTTGCCAATTTGAGATTCGCATAGACGTAGTGATTTCATTTTCAAAGTGCCTTAACGTTCTTATTCCTTATCCAATTTCCTTCAAACTTTCACCAACCTTTTTTATCTTAATTTTTTCCCCTTTCACACAAATCATTTCCCTTTAATTAATGTTTTTAAACCTGGATAAAATGTAAAGCTGATTTAGGGACATTTTTATAATCAAATTTACTAATCCATTTACTTTGACGAGTTTAAAGACTTAAAGGTGCTCAATCTTATTTTTTGATCCTTTCAAAATGAGCTACTCTTACACAGGATGGACACTAAATGTGGTGGCGGTATCCATTTTATTTCATGTGGCACCATTCAAGAACACCTAAGTAATTTCATGTCAACAGGTTATGGTTCGTAAATAAGAGCTTAAATGTACAATTTTATTCCTTTTCTAAAGTATTTAAATTATATTTTGATATCAAAATGATGTTTTATCTAAGCATTTCAATATGTCACACTTGTTCACTAAAATATAGGGGTGGACCTTGGATGCCACACAATTATACACATAATGATTTATGTTGAGAAGTGACCAGAGTTTGAATTTTTGTTTGAAGTTGGGTAGAGGTTCCGACTAAAGAATACCATGTAATGTTATCAATTTGAGGCAAAGTGTAATGCATTGTTAGTTCGGGAAATAACCTCATTTATTATACAGTGCATCCCAGAAGAAACGAAACCAAGAATTATCAATGTTTTATCATAACTTAAAGGTAAAGACCAGTATTGGCAACGCCCCAATTTCAAAAAATGAAATGGAAGCTCTCATTACCAATCATGTGAAAGAATATGTTTTGACTAATACATGATGATAAAAAATTTGCCGGGAAACCGCCTACTAATTCAGATATTTGGTAAATTGGTTTCTCTCTTGGTCTGTGAGAGATACAGGGTAGTCCCATATACATCTTTCTGTGTATATTGCTTGTAACTTTATGAAGAATGGGCCAAATTTCTTATCATTTTGATGATTCCAGAACCTTGCAGATGCTAGATGATCAACATTTTCTGATTGATTCCACAATGTTTCTTTCACAATGCAATCGCATGACCATTACTGGTCTTTACCTTTAATCACAATTATAATTAATAAATGACACATATTTGTAAAGCTTAGGTCCTCCTCTTTCATTTGATGCAACTAATATGATGTATATTACACACACAAGTGATTAAAAACAATTTGAAAAGAGAAAGCCATAAAGTCCTTATTAGGCAGGCGCCGGGCGGTATCTGAATTTCAAAGAGAATATCACATTTCTAGAAAGTTCAGTTTCTGTCCTTTCCTATGACACCTCTATCAGGAAAAATGAGCCAGGAATAACAAAGTTTTGTTTGTTTAAAGAAATGCTTGCATTTCCATAATTTTTTTAACCAAATTTGTTTTCACTAATTCGTTTCCACTGGCTGCTTGCTCAGCAAACAGCGTTTCCAAGAGAGTTAACTCTGTTTCGTTGACAATCAGCCATGCACAAAGGAGATGAAAGACTTGATGCATGGCTGATCGTTAACGAAACAGAGTTAAGTCTTTTGTCAACTCTGCTTGTTGGTATGGCAGGCAACCGGTGGAAACGAAATGGCAAATTATTTTCATTGGACTTTTGATATCATTTCCACTCAGTCCTAAGCTTAATTTATTCATTGCATATATTCATGTCTATCCATCATATTTATTATAAGCCAATATATCTCCGTGCAATATTCTCATTCATGTGATTCTTATTCTGAATCATTTATTTGCCTGACTTCACTTGCAAGTGTATAGTCTGCTTTAGTTTATGAATCAATAAATAATAAAAAGGGAATACCTGGTACAGTTTATCCTGTATTTTATTGTATGTGCAACCTTGTTTCCTCGTAGCTAAAAATAAAAATAGAGTTGTGTTGTGTGATCAGTGAACACGCTTTCCAATCTTCATTCACAATATCCCACACACTCATAATTCTAGTGATGATGATGGTGTTGGTGATGATGATAATGCTGATAACATTGATGTTGATGATTGTTATGGTGGTGATGAATCATGAATACTGTGAGGATGATGGTGTTAATGTTGATGATGGTGGTGCTTTTGTATATATACCGGTAGTGGTGATGACTGATGAGGAAGATTATGATGATGACGGTGATGAGTATGACCGATAAATGATCTTTATGATAAATTACTTTGTATCTTGTCCCATAAATTATCAGCATCATCATCGTAATTACGATTCATCACCACCAATCTTCAACATGAATGTTACCGTCATTGTCATGCACATCAACATCACTGCTACCACCACCATCAACATTGCCATCGTCACCATCATCGATATTTCACCATTAGATCACCACCACCACCATCATCCTAGTCATGATTCATTATCACTAACGTAACAATCAACATTGCCATCGTCACCATCATCGATATTTCACCATTAGATCACCACCACCACCATCATCCTAGTCATGATTCATTATCACTCACGTAACAATCAACAACATCAATGTCGTCATCAGCGTCATCTTGATCATCATCATCACCACTACCATCACCACCATCATCATCATCACCATATGATTAATGTCTGATATAAATTGTCATTATCTCTCCCCCTCTCTCTAGTTAAGTACATGGCAGATGTGTCTGCCCGTGTGTGTGTATGGGGGGGGGGAGGGGTAGGACAGAGCACACATTGAACAGTAAACCAAAATGTGTTCCCCCCCAGCATTCTTTGCCCCTGATTAAAAAAAAGCATCTAAAAATATGTTGCCATTTTTTTGTTGCAGAGATTTTGTTGTTGTTGTTGCTTACTTCTTTCAACAAATAACTAAGGCAAGTTACATTGTCACATTTGAAATGTTTTGAAATCCCTTTCTGCTCCTCATTCTCTAATCTTCTTTCAAAGTATTTTGCTTCCTCCTCCCTGGTCCCCCTCTCCCCTCTTGTCTCCTTTCTCGCTTTTCTTCTATCGTGTCTGTCTCTGTCTCTCTCTACTCTCGATCTATTCCTTTCTCACTTGCTATGTAACATTATACTGTAAGTGGTTGAGACATCAAGAACACAAATTATTGAAATCTAAACAATTACATTCTAAAGTGTATTCCCGATGTTATTTATTAGACATCTTCAGAAAAAAAAAAATTTCCAGAAGAAAATTTCATTTGACCTAACCCTTAATACCATCCTTTTTCAAACTGTTTAATCTCATATTCTATACACAATAAACCACTTAAGCAATGTTGAGGCCACTTAAGCACAAAGAAAAGTTTGAATACTCTATTGTGTAGCTCTTATATTCTTTCTCTTGTTTTTATTTTCATACTTACCGTAATACCAAATTCTTCTTCTTTATTTTTACATACAAAAGTAAAACATCACAGTTCTCTTTTCAAATGTACTGATTAATACAACCATAACATCTTTCAACTAAAACAGTATAAAATGGCACATGGATAGAGGGTACAGGTAAAATATTTACTAAAACTTAAAGTTTAAACATATGAGAAAGACGATCTTTAAACATCAAATACTGAAAAATATACAGTTGTAAAATTACTAGCTAAATCTGAACCAATGATCTTGTTTAGAAGCTGATAGAGCCTTTCAGAGAAAATCTAAGCATTCATACATGTACAGTTCTGTACTAGCCTAATATGGTATACAGGGATCTGCCACTCTAATGGGTTACTTTTTGCAAAAAAATCCTGGGGTTTGATGGGGTTTGATTTTGTGCTGAAGGCAAAAAATGCCTAAAAGTGCCCCCACTTTTCAAAACATGGGTTACAATGTGGTATTTTCTCTCTTTCCCTTCAATTAGTAGGAACAAAGCTGTTTTTCTTCATTTAAAGACTCAATATTGTGGTCAACTAAGACCATGTTTACTTGTCAATGCTTCTAAGACTGAGGTGATACATTTTATGTCTAGATTTGTTCCTAATACACTACATTCTCTATTTNGGTCAACTAAGACCATGTTTACTTGTCAATGCTTCTAAGACTGAGGTGATACATTTTATGTCTAGATTTGTTCCTAATACACTACATTCTCTATTTGTCAATGTTGATGGAGTTAACATCCCTGGGAGGTGTTTCCCAAAGACTAAGATCAACTTTAAGTTGGACTTAAATATAGCAGGCCATTCATGCCACTGGTTGCTCTCACCATTGGTCTCTCAATTATAATCTTTGGATAATATTTTTCCCTTCAATAATGAACTATCCACAATGCTGAATTATGTAGATGTGTGACTATTTGAAAGTCCCTTGAGAGACCATTACCAGTAAATGGTGAAAGCAAACAGTGTCATGGATGGCCTGCCATAGTAAAGTCCAACTTGAGTTAATCTTAGTCTTTGTAAAACACTTCCCAGCAGTCCAAAAAAGGCAGCAACCTTGGTGTTATCATGGACAGGCATCTGTCAATATCTGATCACATCACCAAGACTTGTCAATCAGCTGTCTCGGCTATTCACAAAATTTGACAGATTAGACATTGTCTTAATCGTAAATCTGTTGCAATCCTTGTTCATTCCGTAATCATATCCCATGTTGATAATTGTAATGTTCTATGCTATGGTTTACCCCACAAGCAATTGAACTGTGTTCAGAGAATCCAAAATGCAGCAGTGAGGCTCATACGAGGCGCTCGCTCTAAAAACCTAATTTCACCTATATTGTTTGATCTCCATTGGTTGCCTGTTGAAAAAAGTGTACTATTTATTTTATGTTTTAAAGCTCAGAATTACCTCTCTCAACACTACCAGGTACATATCAGAACTCGTTCATCAGTACACACCAAGACGCAACCTCAGGTCATCATCTCAATACCGTGTTTCTGTTACCCCTACTAACACACAGACATATGGCAACAGAGCCTTTTCAGTCTCCGCTCCTGTACTCTGGAATGCTCTACCTTCAGAAATAAGAACGATCAACTCACTTGCAATGTTTAAGACTGCTACAAAAACAATCTATTTTCAAAGTAATCATTATATTTTATAGTGAAATATCATTTGATGTAATTTAATTTGTATGCAATAATGTAATTATAATTTGTATGTAATAACGTAGGCCTACTGGTAATAATGTAGGCCTACCGGTAATATGTAATTTGTACTGGTATGTGATAATGTAAGGAGGCAGTCAACCCACATCTGATGGGTCTGCAGTTTACACAAGAGCAGAGGAGGGACAACCTGCCCTGTAGATGACAAGTGATTATCCGCCGAACAAAAACTATCAAATCAGCAGAGGTATGTATTGATGTTTAATAGACATATTGATTTATTAAAGAGTATGAAATTACTCCATGTTTTTTCAACTTCATATGCAGGCCTCAAAATGATGAATCAAGGCAGTCGGATTGCAGAAGGACTCTTCAAATTATTGATGGAACAACAGACTGTTGAGGATCTAGACCACACTGGTTTCAGACAATCAGAAAGTGTTTTGTGTTTGGGGGAAACTTGCAACACTTCTAAAGTTAAAGAACAGCTTGGAAAACAGAATGTTGCTATATAACCAGTGGACGAAGAATACAGGAGGTTTGAAAGATAAAGTACAAGAAGGAAGAAAACTATACTGTATATGCCGACAAAGAAATGATAAGGTAAAACCCATGCTTGCATGTGACAAATGTAATGAATGGTTTCACCATTAATGCGTCAGTTTGAGAAACATACCCACAATAAAGGATATTTATTACATTTGCCCAAACTGCACTACTACAACACACTCCAACAATGGCACAAGCTTGCATCCTCCGTTGACGCCTGAACAAAAAAACAAAAACAAAAAAGTGCCAGTTACAGCAAAAAGTAAATCAGCTGAAGACATTCCAACTAACCATCCTTGACAGGATTGTCAGATAGCTCATCACCATTTACTAACTCGAGAGATGAGGTCAAGGAAACTGCTGCTTCCCTTGGAGTAACTCCAACAACCAGAGACCTGCTTGATGATGACTACGGGTCACCAGTCACCAGCAAATATGATGCCTCAATTGGACAAGGATCACCAACATATCAGAATTATAATGAAGATAGCTTACTAGGGGTTCAATTCAACAATAACTTTACCCCAAGTGATGCATCATCAGTCCTTTCTTCACATGAACATCACAATACTATCGATGAAAACAGCACTGACACCGCTTCGACTACTTCAGACCACCAAGATACTTCTTGACAATTTTTCAGATGAAGATGTTGATGGTTTCATGATGGTTGAGAATGCTCAGGAAATTGAAGCCCAAAGAATGAGAATGGGAAATACTCTTTCTGACTCTGACATCTCAGCAGACAGCGGTTTGTTGAATAAGGAAGCACTACAGACTAGGAAAATCCCTAAAGAACTCCTTCTCACATTCACTTCTGAAGAATGGGACATGATGAAGCCTATGAAGGACACACATAGACTATATATGTCAGTATTGCATGCTCTGAAGCCTGTTTTTTTTCTCCTTTCTTTTACCATGTAGCCTGCGTAATTAAGAAATTTCCCAAGTGTCAATGCCAACAATATCAGAGAAGTGAGAAGTAACAAGCTGAGCAACGAGGTCAAGCTGCGAAAAAAAAAGGCAAAAGATCAGGAGAGATAGATGATACACCAATGCAAAACAGCTAGGTGGACTAAATATATAACAGTGCTTATGTAGTGCTTATGATTTTGAGTGTAGAGCCCTCGCGTGTAGCGAACATGCTGCTTTTGCACGCAGGGAGCCAGTGCGAAGGGCGATGGTGGAGGCACATGAAGTAGCGCGCTCGAAGCTGAGGTCTACTCAGGAGAGGTGGAAACGGGATTATGATGTCAACTCTTACCGCCGACAGTACAACCAGGGGGGTTTGGGTAAATGTCCTTGACTCCGCAAAGTTGAAGGGAGTTTGTAAGAAACGGAACCCCCCTGGAAGGGACCCGCTTGTATAGCGGAAAGGCTTTCGCCTGATCTATATCGGGTGGAACTCGTTAACATTATTTTGACAAGGCATCAGGACCAACTGAAGCCCCGTACAGATAGGGACGTCCCTACCTGGTGCAGCAGGAAGCGGTGGGTACAGCAAACCGGCATTTACTGTTTGTGCTGCAAGCCGGATGATGGGGATTTTATGATCCAGTGTGACGGTTGCAACGAGTGGTATCACGGTAAGTGTGTGGACGTCTCACAGAGTGAATGGGAGGCCATGAAAAGATATTCATGTCCCCCGTGTCAGGCTGAAAGCCAGAGGGGGCACTAAGTTGGGGACAATCAGGGTTAAACTAACTTGGTGGTAGATTAATGGTTTCCCCTTCCCATTCGTTTTGTCTTCCTCACAGGTGGATTCCATCGGCGGCATGGAGCCGCTACCCCAGGGGACGGACATCACGTTTCAGGGGGCATTGAAACAACTTGTGGAGGAGGCGGTGAAAAACCACAGGCTGCCGCATCCGGGGGTCCTTACCAGGATGGTGCCAGATAAGGTGCTCTGGCCGGAGCTTCTCCGGCAGTGTGACCTCTTCTTTCAGATGGCCCTTGAGCAGGAGGACGTCAGATGAGTGGGATGTCTGCAGGAGTACCTCCTGGACAACATGCCCCACAGTGAGGTATGTCTTCGCTATCTGGTGCCGCCCCCCGGGGAGAATGTTTGACCCCGGGACGAAGAGGGCCAAGGGGGCTGGATGTACCTCGACCCTGAGGCGCTTTGGTGAAGACCAGAGATGGTGCTGACTCATCGAGTCCCGGTTTCCCGGTACTGCAAATGCGTGTCCTACTCCAAGGTTTTTAGTCCCCGGAGCGCAGATTTTTCAAGGTCACCCGCAGGAGCTAGGTGGTCAAGGAGTTGGTACCGTGCCAGGGGCACAGGCCCTTTGAGGTCCGCCACCTTGCCTCGGAGGCAGGATGGCCGGTCCAGGCCAAAATCACTGTGCTCCCCCCTAGCACTCCAGCGGTGTTAATTCACTGGCGGATTTTGGATTGCTTTGTGGCTGGATTGACCCCGGATCAATGGGCGGAGTTTTGCTGTTTGGGTTGTTTGACTCAGGAGAGGGGCGTGCCTAGGGAAGGCAACACGACCACAGGAGGAGAGTACTCTGCAGTCGGGGGCTTCGGACACCTCCCCCTCGGGGCACTGGGAAACGGGGGATGGGTATGACATTACCGTTGACGGGTGGAGCGCCGCTTTTGGGACGACAGGATAGTACCTCGGCGCCATCCTATGCCAACAGGGCTCAGCGCCCCCCATTCCCTCGGGCTTTTGACAGCCACTTCCATTTGGATAGGCTGGAAGAGAGCCTCCGGATTCACTTCCGAAGAATGGGACACGATGAAGCCTAAGAAGGGCACACATATATGTCAGTATTGCATGCTCTAAAGCCGGTTTTTCTTTTCGTTTCTTTTTGCATTTTCCTTTCTTTTACCATGTAGCCTGCGTAATACAGAAATTCCCAAGTGTCAATGCCCACAATATCAGAGCAGTGATAACAAACAAGCTGAGCAAGGAGGTCAAGCTGCGAAAAAAGAAGGCATAAGATCAGGAGAGATAGATAATACACCAATGCAAAACAGCTAGGGGGACTAAATATATATCAATTCAACCAATCAAAGAAATAGTATTACTCATGGAAGCAGGAATGGTTTAGAGGGAATCTTGAGAAAAAGACAGCTCCCTGTAGGGTTGGGTGGGACAAGAAGAAAGTTGTGGACCTTGATTTCTTTCTGTCTTTTTAGGACTGACCCGGCCTCTGATGTCTCACTTGAACCAAGCAGGACCTTTCTTATGAATACTGTTATTTTAAACGTTTGTGGTTTACAAAGTAAACTTAGATTTGATGTGTTATATGTATTTGTTCAGGATTTTGACAAAGTATCTTTATCTGAAACAAAATGTAACAGCTCTGATGATATCATCTCTGGTTTCCAGTCTTTTGTTATACCTGCTAAAAATGTGAAACATCAGTATGGTGGAGCACACAGTATTTGTGTGTATGTACTCGGATAAGCCAATCAATTATCAGTTGGTTTCCCCTTTTTTAGGATATCGATCCCCCCCCTCCGTAGATGATAAGAGCGACAAACCAAGTAATTATCCACCAACAATCACCATCAAATCAGCAGAGGTATGTATTGGAGTTTCATAACTTTGTGTGTGACAACATTTTGAAAATATAAGGGGTGTAACTCGTCACCTGAGAATAAGGTTCTGAGTTCTGACAACAATGTCAGAGCAGTGATAACAACAAGCTCAGCAACGAGGTTAAGCTGAGAAAAATGAAGGCCAAAATCAGGATCCTGGTGAAGAGCATTGAAATCATCAGTGCTGTGGAAGTCAATGCATCTGTTCTGGTTTTTGACCAGGCGATTCACGCCAAGGCATACTGTAAGCAATAATAGGCGTAGTGGAGAAGTTGGAGGAACGATTTGCTGATTTTGCCAATCACCCAATCCTTAATCCCAATCTTCAACCACACCATATGGCCAGAAGACATGGACAAGCTGTCATCATATGGGGTTGAACAGGTATCATCCCTCCTCAACCATTTCCAAATCCTTTTTTCAAAAACAGGGGGTTGATCTTAACTCGGCAAAGAAGGAATGGCGGCAGCTCAAGCAACATGTTGCCACCTATTATACGGAATTTACCTATGCAACCATATCCAAGGCAATCTTCCAGATGAAGAGGGAAATCTTCATGAATTTCTAAATACTTTACAATGCCTTTAAAAATGAAATGTTATTTCATTTACAGTGTTCCTTAGTACCTTGGGTGGAGCGACACACCGAAATATGGTCTTGAGGATTTTAAGACTAGCTTCAGTGACCAGCTTGCTGCCCAGCTAAACTGGAAGGGCAAGGGGAACAAAGTTGGGATTGCATTCCATATGCTGTTCAAGACAATCAGGAGTAACAACAGAGGCCATCCCAGATAACAATACAACGTTGGGCTAACGTCGGCCATGGTTGGCACGGCCAGTGTTCCTTAGTACCTTAGGTGAGGCGACACACTGAGATATGGTCTTGAGGATTTTAAGACTAGCTTCAGTGACCAGCTTGCTGCCCAGCTAAACTGGAAGGGCAAGGGGAACAAAGTTGGGATTGCATCCCATATGCTGGTCAAGATAATCAGGAGTAACAACAGAGGCCATCCCAGATAACAATACGACGTTGGGCTAATGTCGGCCATGGTTGGCATGGCCAGTGTTCCTTAGTACCTTGGGTGGGGCGACACACTGAGATATGGTCATGAGGATTTTAAAGACTAGCTTCAGTGACCAGCTTGCTGCCCAGCTACATTGGAAGGGCAAGGGGAACAAAGTTGGGATTGCATCCCATATGCTGGTCAAGATAATCAGTAGTAACAACAGAGGCCATCCCAGATAACAATACGACGTTGGGCTAATGTCGGCCATGGTTGGCATGGCCAGTGTTTCTTGGTACCTTGGGTGGGGCGACCCTAAGAGATATGGTCCTGAGGCCAAGGTCATAAGTAGTAAGTTTATTTTTTTGTATGCCTCCACCACATTGTTATTTTAGTGGAACCAAGTAAAGTAATAGTACAAAATGTCAAATGAAGATATCCATTTTTATTTGTTGGAGCCCTTTGAAAAGTGGGGAAATCACCTACAACTCATGCGAGTAGCAGCTGTGATAAATGACATTCCATAAGTTCCAGCTCCAGTGCAAATCAGGAGGTTGCCGGGCCTTTCACTTCTTCAACTTGAAGAATGCCAATAACAACAGTGTACGAACTGTATTATAATGAAGTAAAGTTGACTAAAGAGTTGATGAAAATGAAGAACAGTACCTTTGGCATGTGTACAGACAGGAGCATCGATAGGAAGTAAAAAAAAGATCACGATTGGTAAGAACAGCGCTGTGTTTGTTGCAGCAGTTTCTTTCAAAATTGACGAAGCAATCGTCATAGAGTACTTAGAGCCAGAAGTGGTGGAAATCGATGAGATACAGCATTCTCCAAGAAAGAGGTGTGTATCTATTTGTGGGGAAGTAAAGCGAGGTTCGCAATATTCAGGAGAGGGGCAACAAATCTATGCGAAAATTGTGTGTGTCAGATGGAAAGGCTAGTGTTCAGGTGTGCCTCTAGGGTAAACATGCTGACAGCAATGTGGAACTTAAAGAGTGAGTGAAGTTGTGTGGACTGGAGGTTTCAGAATAGAACATTTTAAAAAGCTTGACTCAACATCATCCTTTAAGGTCCAGGGGGGTGTTCCACAAAGATTCCAAGTCAAAACTTAACTCTAAGTTGGACTTAAATATTATGGAGAGCCATTTGTAGCCTTAAAATTAAATACATTCAAAAGCAAAAACTCAAGTATTTTAGACTTGTTATAAATACTACATCAAGAACATGAAATCTCCTTGATAATAGAAAATATGAAAGATTTGAATTAACATTTCATGCCTTTTAAAATAACTTTTACAAAATATTTTCATAGATGCTCATGGCTTTCCATATTTTTAAAGCCAATTTAGAGATAAGTTCAACTTAAGATCTTTGTGAAACACCCCCCAGCACTTGGAGCAAGATGATATCAGGGGAGTTGGTGGCAGTGAGGAGTCCAAGGTTCAGGCGTCCTTTTCAAGTAATTGTCCGTGATGAGAATGAGATGTTGCG
>BEXV01000519.1:198864-209083 GCA_003118195.1 Hemicentrotus pulcherrimus | reverse complement strand
TGAGGATTAATGCCTTACCAAAGGGCACTAGCGCATCGACTTGGTTTCGAACCCGGGTCATCGGATAACGAGACCACTGCTTTACCGACTGAGCTATCTTTAAGTTGCCCTAATACTGATGTACTTTTAGTATATATAACTAGTTGGTAAACATAGGCCTACTACTTTTAAATAAAGGCTGCCAAGTAAACATGTATGTATACAAGGGAAAAGTGTGATGCAATTAAGTTTGATACTACATATTATCTGAAACAAGATATCACAAACTTGTCAATGCAACCCATTCAGTGCCATACATAGGCTAATTAGTTTGGAAATATTTCAAATACTTATTAGATCAAAATGTTAATCCATCCTTGTTGTATTCAGTCGTTTGCATTATTAAAATAGTTGTCTTATTTAAACTATCTATCGATGGCTAAGTCGAAAAAGAAATGATATACCTTTGCAACATATACATTTCCATTCATTGCCGGGCCCTTTTGCATAAAACTTACCACTGATGGTCAATTTGACATCAGTATCTGATCAACTACCATGGCAACATCACTCAACGGTCAATCGAATCAAAATTACCATGGATGTTACCATTAATGGCAAAGTTACCATCAATAGTACTTGTTATGCGACGGGCCCTTGATTGAGGATTTGATATAAAGTTGACGAAGCAACGAGAGTTTGATTACTCCACATGTATACGCTATGAATATATCAGGAATGCATTCTACACTAAAGTAAGAAGAAAACAACTTACAAACTTTCATATTGATGCATTTTGGGATTTATAATCAATATCAATGTGATACTATTCGTGCATAATAACTAGGACATTTAAAAAAAAAATAGAAAATCACTAAACATTCCCTACCCTGAATGCATTATTATCACGCATGTTTACCATCTAATTATCTTCATTTATGTAATTATAGTTCTTTTGAAATAACTTTGTGCGATTTAGTATGGATTCGGATATAGAGAAGAAAGTCAACATATAAAAGCGGTAACAGAAGAAGAAAAAAAAATAATGAAAGGGAAAATATTGACATTGAAATATTAAGCATATTCGGTCCATTACAAAACTATGTACAATATTTTGTTTCTTTAATATACATACTATACAAGTCATATCTTATTTGCAAATCGCTAATACGATTCCAATATACACTTTGGTAAATTATCACAGTACTACAATATTATGATGCTTTATGATAAAATACATACACCTGAAATAGATAAGTTCATAGGAGGTGATTAATTTACATGAGACTGCTTTCACATGACTATTTATTGACTCGCGAGTGTGTAATAGATATGGTTCGGTGGTAAAGTGTGGAAGTTATAAATGTGATGATTTGAAAAGCAACTCTTCGATCGGATGTGCTGCTCTGAATCCAGGAGTGGGACTGGGTAAAAAATGATTATCTTGTTTTCTTTAAAATCACTGTACCTACGTGTATATTCTTTTCGAGTTCTTTAACAGATGGTACAATCTTATACAAAGAGAAGCAAACCAGATACAATCCTTGTATAGCACTTATAATAACATGTACCTATTGAAAAGAGGTAAAATATTTCACTTTTTGTCTTTATTGTATCTCAAGCTGACCTTATACGTTCATGTAGGCAATTTCGGAACACTGCTTATGTGCAATAAATCAGCTCTCCTCTCAACATTGCACTTTGCAACTTGCTGGTTGCCAATGGTGTGGAATTTCTTTTTTTTCTCGCAAGATTAGCTTTTATAGTACGGAAGAAGGAAATAATTTTCATGTATTTACATGCATAGAAAATTTGTCTACATAATGAACAAATTTATTGTCGGTTTACATCGCAATGATGTTTGTTATAGACATGTTCATGAACGAATTCAAATTCATGAGTAATCATTTTTTGAGTACAAACTGAAAAGTGAAACTGTCATGGCAGGTAAACCTCAGACAAAATGAGGAGGCGTCTTTGGCTCTACTTGGTAAAAGAAACAGAGGGCACGGCGGTACATGACCGGTTCGCTTTTAGGGTATACATTTAGATCAACAATGCTCTTTTCCTTTATCATGACCCTCAATCAAATGGGAAGTGAGAGAGAGAGAGAGAGAGAGAGAGAGAGAGAGAGAGAGAGAAGGAGAGCAGAGAGAGAGATAGCGAGAGATAGAGAGAGAGAGAAAGTGAGAGAGATAGAGAAAGAAAGAAACAAAGAGAATAAGAAGGGTCTTAAAAAAGATGTTATGATAAATCGCACCCCGTACACCCATGTAACGCGGTTTGTCACCTCATATATAAGATTTCTCTACATTTGACTTCGTTTGTAAACGATCAATCTAAAACACGAGTAAACATAGCGATAGTAATGTTATTGCAATGATATGCTGAATTCAGCGCCGTTTATGACGAGGATTTTGAGCTGTGGTTATCAAATCCTATACATCGGAATTCGAAAAAATAACAGCAAATGACATTAAATTATTCATCGTGCAATACCGACTAATTGGCCCCGTTCATTGACATTCAGAAAAAGTAATGTGCACAGATATTTTTAAATATCTTTCATATTACGTTTGTAAATTCTTGAAACGCCAATAGACATGAAAATTATATCATTACATACAGATAAACAAGAATTTGACATATCACACACAACTAAAAATATTTGTTAAAAAATAGTATTAAATTATTTAGTGGACCCAATTTCACCCGTATTCTATAAGAGATATTGATAGTATGTGGGGTTTGTCTAGAATTGACGCTTCGTTGTGATGAGGCTCACACAGACTTTAATTAATTAAGTTTGAATGTGTAGACTTGTAAAGCATTTTAACGTAGCTAAAATATACATTCACTTCATCCTTCTTTTTCTTTATTGATTATTTTATCTCCTCCAATGCTCTGTGAAGACTTACTTTAACGCAAGATATAAACATTAAACTGAATATAACATAAAACAAAAAGCCTGTATAGTGATATTTTTTGTAGTTCTGATCTTTTGCGTGCCCCTTCGCATGATTGTATGTCATAGAGAAAAATAATGCAAAATAGCTTATTGTATCTATTCAATCCTTTATCTGGTTAAAAGAAAATTAGTGTTAAAGACAAATGCAAGAAATGCATGATGTTTCCACCAACATCTCACATCCGCCCCTATACCCCCAGAAAAATTATCAAAATTAATAAAGATGACCCCTCCCCCCCCCCCTTGAGAAAAAAAGGAACTGCTATTTCCGCTGCGTCCAGCGCATACTCGCTTGAAACAAACAATTCGGGAAAAAAACATGTCTCAATAATATAAAAAAAATAGCGAACATCATTTCAAAGCACACTTTTAACCGTTATATACTGCGTGGAAGAAACGTAGTTGACTATATACTCCGAAAACGGATTATAAATATTGTTGACATTCTGATTTATGATAAACATAATTGATACCATGTAGAGAGCAATGCGGCCAATCAGAGACGTCAATTGTCCAGAGTGAGGGAGGGGGTAGCAATTCACTTTTTTAAAATAAATTTAACAACGAGAATTCGGCAAGGATGGTCACCTCCACATCCCGTAGCCACTACCCCTCGAGTGACGCCCCTGTGGCGATTGCCCTTCATAAATCTTTTTGCACTTCCTAAGTTCCTCCACATTGCGAATGGTTGTCTGTTTGTATACCCCAATGGCACATTGTGACTGATGAACCATTACCACACAACAGAGGCATGTATACACAGAGTTTGGTCAACTGTGTTTCACTGGGTCACAACATGGCGAATATTCTTTTGTTTTGTGCTTGCCCAACAAAGCAGTAGTCACCATATTGTATCCAATTCGAACCGGGTTGGCCAAACTCGTGTGTATAGATGGCTCTGCCACACAACGTGGAAAAGCGCCATCTACCGCTACAAAAATTCAGTTCTTATTAGTTGCAATGAGATCTTGATGGATCATATTTATCTGAGACAAGTATTGTTCTCTCGTAGAATTTAGCCTCTCCTGCTGTTCAACACATTGATAATTCCATGTATCCAGTGTCCGACAATCATGCGAAGACTATTCTCCCTAGAGTTATTGGCGCGTTTATCGTCTCTCAAATGGTAATACTCAAGTGACGTTGTTGTCGTCATCATCGTCGTACAGACTCGATGCTGATTTAGTCCTAGGTGTTCATGTTAATGATGTCCCAATTGGGCATGGCGATGAAGATTATCATGACATAGAGACATTCACCGACAATGATCATCGCCACGAAGATTCCCAGTCCCTTGTCGAGGGCGAGAGCGAACTCCCTCCAGAGCAGGGCGTTGAGTTCCTTGTTCTTGGTGTCGCGTTGAGGAAAGCGCGACTTCATCTGAAGCTTGTGGTCAATGAGCTTGGGCTCGTACAGCTGGCTGTTTTCGTTGTCGTGTACCTCCTCGCCGCCGCTATCGCTGCCATGGTTGTGGCCGTGATTGTGGCCTTGGCCGTGGTTGTGACCATGTGAGTTAGAGTTAGAATGAGAGTTAGAATGAGAGTTGGTCTGGCGCATCATGTGGGGTCCTTTGCCGTTTGGACCTTCCACGTTAATCGTGCTGTAAGCAGATCTGTGTAAAAATGTTAGGATTAAAATAATTACGTCAATATTACGTCACTTCATTTGATTGCCATACATTGTAATCAATTTACTTTCAATAATTGTTATAATCGATTGTTACTAGTATCATACCTTGATACTTTGATACGATCAATTTGGCAAAAATAATTTCCGTTTCGGTTTAATAAAATTTGGAGTAGACTATTTAGGCTATTATTATTATTATTATTATTATTATTATTATTATTATTATTATGAACTTCAAGATGAACATAGGTTAAGTAGATAAAGTCAAATCTTACTTTGTGTCCCTGGGTTGTTTTTCTGCGGCTGTGACGACTTCTGGCAGACTTTGCCTTCTCCTGCGCATGCGCTGTAACCGTTTTATGATGATATATTTGAGCCATGTTGGCATGTGGCGTTCACCACCACTGTGGTAGATACGTAGTACGATGACTGCGCATACCACAGCTCCACACCCCAATGCAATCATGATGAAGAAGAAAGTAACTGCAAGAAAGCAAAAAAGAGCAATAGAAGACATTAAAGTCGATATCTATGTTCGTTTTGTGGCATGTGATTTTAACTTCCACTGTGGTAACTGCGTAGTATGACGACTGCGCACACCACAGCTCCACATCCCATTGCAGTCATGGTCAAGAAGAGAATTACTGTGGGAAAGCAAAAGTAAGAAATAGAATGCAATAAATCTATCAATTGTTAGTTGTATTTCAAAATTACATTCACCTTCACTGTGGTTACAGTCTGTGGCAAGCGCGTAGTATGATGACTACACATACCACAGTTCCACAGTTCAATGCAATCATAATGAAGAAGAATGTAACTGTGAGAAAGTAAGAGTGGAAGATAGAAGGCAATGGAATTAAAATTTAAAATCAGTTTAAATTTTTGTTATACAGCATCTGATGTTGTCGATACTGTGGTACTGTATACATTTCTTGAAACGATGACCGCGATTACAACTGGGAATTGTGATAGATGCGTGAGGTAATGGCTGCACATACAATTCCACAACCAAGCGTTATCATGATGACGTAGAACGTTGATTAAATGACAGAAAACCGGAAGAAATGAAAAATAAAGATCAATATTTTTAACAAACATATTCATATCCACTTATACCATTTTAATGATCACAAAGACATGTAAAAATGGGAATAACCTTTAAAAACAGAGAGATAGGGAATAACGGCCAAAAATGACGAACTTTTCCAAACGAAAGAGGAAGCCTTATAAACATAATTGTTCCAAAACTAACATTCCACTTAAAAGACAATACAAAAATTTATGTTCACAAATGTCTCTATGATCTATGGTAGATATGAAAAAGAGTAGAATAAAAGGTCTTCCATTTGCCCCGCCCACGTAAACACGTAAATTTCATCCCGCATGGAATAGAAGAAGATGGTGAAACAAATCCATCAAGAAGGCATTGTGACATTCTCAATCCCATCACATATACCCAAGGATATAATATTGGAAAAGCTCAGGAAAGTACAGCGCTCCACCCATCCAACATGTTGAAGACATCTTGATGGAGGATGGAATAATCTACACAGCCCATAGAGAGATAGGAAGAATGTGAAGTTTGCTGTGGAGACCGTCATGTAAATACCAAGGGTGATTTGGAATGAGAGGACTTTAGGTTCCGGCGTATTAGATGATTGATTATCATCAAATTAAATTATTATTATTCCGCAACCGTTCAACTCGTTGTAAATATTCTATTCCATTCATTTCATATTGCGTATACTTTGTCATTTAAATTTAGCAGACAAAAGTGCATTTCTAGAGATGGCATTTCAGTTCTGGATCCTGTTTCATAACAGTTGCTATCAATAACGAGTTACAATAACTGTTAAAAGCTCCTGAAATCGTGGCAATTGATTAGCCGAGAGCAAGTTTGTCAGAGATATTAACCATTTGTTATTGATACCATATTTTCTTAAACAGGGCCCAGATTCGGGTTAAATATAATCCAATCAAATTTGAAGAAAAACAAATCTCACTTTTCCGCCGACATTAAATCCCATTCATAGAGAACAAAATGTTCATTTTTTGATCACGAGGGCACTCACACTTAATTATCTGAAACGTGATTCACTTCAAATCGAATCGGGTTTTAAGTTTGTATCGTTGTATTGTGATTCATGTGCTAACTTTAAAAAAAAATGCAAACGCAGGGTTCCAACTGTTATTGGGAAAAAGAAAAGTCATGGGAAATGTGAAGAAAAAAATCTCCCAAAGCCATGAAAATCATGGAAATTGTTCGTGGGTGTGAGCCATGTGTGCCTATGGCAGCCTTCCAGTTTGAACTGATAACGTGGTATTCGTACGCTGCTTGGATGCCACAACCCTTATCTGGTCATGGAAAAAGGCAGCAAAATGGGTCATGTTAGTTCCTGGGATTTGATTCTCAAATTTCTGGGGGAACACTGAAATGTTTTCTTCCTTTCAATTTAATTTAAAACTTAAAAAAAGCCATGTTTGACGAATTTTACACAAAGCGTTTGCACTCTAGTAGGGCAAAGTAATGTGTTCCTGATGTGGCGACAGTGTAGTTTTAAATGCCATATTAATTCATCCAATCAAACGCGACACCCGTTCACCAAACACTATACGTCTTCATCAATGGCGCCTTTTAGCGCTGATGTGTAAGAAAATACCCTTCTATACTGCCCCTAACGTCGCGATAATGTGACCGTAACAGTGAGTGTGGCCATTGACAAGCCGCCTTGAGTGGGTATTTTGATTTAATTAAAGACCATCCTCTGCATATTAAACATATTTGAAGTGCCGAAGAAAGATGCAAGCGCACGTAAAATAACGACAAGGGTATACCTCTATGAATGTCAATCCACCGTCATTATCTCGCATCCTCCTCTTTCGTTATGCCTTAATCCACCCTGCCCTATCCTAATGATTGGGATATTCTTGAACTTACCATAGTCATCCCCATGGTCATTCATCAGTCTCACAGTCTTTTCAGTTAAATCAAACTTGCAATGAGTCTCATTTTAATATCATGATCATTATTCCGTGGAGTTTTGCTTCTCTTCATATTTTTGTTTTGCATTAGGATACTTTCTTTGTTTTTGATTTGAGGTGATTTTATATTTGTTATTATATTGTTTCCCTTTTTCCTTTATCATGTTTATCTAGCTCTTCATTGTTACCACATTTTGTTTCCATTTAAAATTTGTGGCATTTCCTGTCACATCTCTCCGTCCCAATTATGTGTGTCAGTTAATTGGAAAGCTATAACCGTGTTTCTATACAACCCACAGTCATACAAATATAAGTTTAGCTGACTATTGGTCAAAAAGGGGATTTAGTTTAACCATAATGGATGTCACAGTCAAACTTTCAATAGAATCAGCCTTGGACATCGTATTTCCTATAGTCTATATTTTGATTTTATTTAAATAGAAATATTTACCTGGGGGAGGGGCGACATGCGAGTTCTTAGTACACTACCGTACATGCAGTTGGAATACCCCTTCTTACCTATTTTCATGAAACGATTGTGAAAATATTATTTATTATTGAAAGATAAAGTTGATTAATCTCCATGATTCTTTAAATTGATCAATAAAGTTCTTAGATAATACAAGCCCTTTCAAGAATGAACCATTATGTCACAATCACTTCATGTAAAGAAGTAAGAAAATCCCAACTTTATGGTCAACAGCACAGTACTCTTTTAGATGGTACTAGGCGAGTGTCAGTAGGGTAGTTTCATAACGCTGTTACCTGTGTGCACCTTTATTGTTTTAATCGGTGGGGGGGGGGGTGATTAAGCATAATACATGTAGATCACTGTATTTTGTTTAGTTAACCAAACCACACCTAACTAGCTTTTATTCAGCGACTAGACATTAAACATGTTGTTGACGGAATAAAACGAATGTTCGAGATCTTAAGCACACAATTCGTAAAGGTCTATCGGGGGCTCAGTCTTGGCTGGTATCATCTAGATTGGCGCCCGGCATTTGAATATTGGAGTTCTATTTTTACCGTCTTTTGTTTTTCCTCGAGTAACCATGCCACTTGTAATCGGTTTTCTACTCTCTTCACATTGATTGTCTGCCCCTCCATGTCTATCAGCTATCGAGCAGGATCTACACAGCTCCATCTTGCCCCATTCTCATCCCTCCGTTACCATCTTCTATATCTTTCCATCTCTGATTCTGTCTTCCTAATTTAAATGCGACGGTATTAAGAAATGACGATCAAATGATGTATTTGTGAATCTGTCTCTTTCCATCTCTCATCATCCCTCTTTTTTGTTTCTTTTCTTTTTTCTCCTTCTCCTTCCACTCCTTCCCCTTCCTCTTTCCGCTAACCTTAGTTCAGCATCACTATTGATGTGTTCTTATATATATACATTTCTTCTATATTTTCTGTTTTAAAAGACACAGTCCTGTTACTCAACCATACTACTTATTATAGTTCTTCTCGCTTTTTTATCGTTTATCCACCGGTCTCTCCTATCTCTCTCTCTCGTGACATGTTTTGCCATCTCACTATCCCTCCTTTCTGACCCCCTCCTGTAACCACCCCTATCTCTACCAACGCCGCCCCCCTATCATCTTCTCCCCTCTCTCTTCCCGTTTAGAAGAGATACCCCCTCACCCCTCTAACTCCCATCTCTTTATCCCTCCCTCCTGACGCCCTCAAATCTGCCCATTACTACCCCCTTCCCCGCCTCCGCCCTATATCTTTCTGCCACCTCCCTCCCGGATTTTGGCAGACACAACACCCTCTAAACTCCCACTTCTCCCCCACTTCTGATCCTTTCCTCTTATTACCCAATTCACCGTCTCAGCCCTACTCTATTATCTCCTTCATCCGTCACTCTTCCCTTTCTAAAAGAGACATTCCCTCTATCTCCCATCTTTTTCTTCTCCCCCTCCCGATCCCCTCCTCTTAACACCCCTTTCTCCCCCACCACCCCCACTCTATCATCTTCTCCTTCCGTCTCTCTTCGCGTTTTTAAAAGACACAGTCCACTGACGAGATGAAAACACTGGATGTTTTCTCTGACAATAATCCTCGGAATATTTCTTATGTCTGATGCTGGCGGCATCTCCAATATTTACAACTCTGGCCCGTCGGCCGCACTTCATGATGCAACCCGCATAGCGGCACTGCAATATTATTCACTTGTATTCTGCTTTAGCTACGTACTCGTATCATATCTTTTCTGTACTTGCAGGGGTTCGGTATGACGCAGTATTAGGTTTTGCCATTATAAGGAAGACAAACTGTACCCTCTTTCCACAATAGACTCCATGCATTTTTTAACCCAATTTTACGGCACAGATTACATCTAATGATGGAATTTAATCGTGTTATTTGTTCAGTATTCTCAAGAAAATAAACCGGCCACGAATGCAACGCAACACGAATACTCAGTCGTGATGGGTCGCTTGCAAATGAAAAAGTAATTCGTGTGGCTAAACTTATTTGCCAGGCACATTAAAGTACCCCTCCCTCTTTAAAGACTGAAACAATTTCCTTGATATCTAGCAGGCCATAAGGGGATTGATTTCTCAGATCAGGCGAGCAAAGCAAAAGCAGACGATTATTCTGGATTCAAGTTACTACGCTGAATCGCTCTGGATCAGGTGTGTGTGTGTGTGTGTG
>BEXV01000519.1:174663-187878 GCA_003118195.1 Hemicentrotus pulcherrimus | reverse complement strand
TCTCTCTCTCTCTCTCTCTCTCTCTCTATGTCTCTCTCTCTCTCTCTTTCCGTACTATCAACGCTCGTTGTGGATGGTCGATAAAGTCCGTATTGAATCAGACATGTACTTATCTAATGAGAGGGGCTTAAACCCCTTGCCCTTCACACCCCTTCTCCAGACAGACAGGTCGTCACCCATCTCCCCGATTCAAACCATGGTCAGTAGAGCCTTAAAGGAGACATTAATTCATCCGGGTTATAGAGTCTCATGACCTGACTTCACGACTCCCCCAATACCCAACCCATTACATTAATGCTCTCAAGTTATGCTCAGACGCGATCCTTTCTCTCTACACCACTTCAGATGAGCCTCGGATTACCTCACGCTTCCAACATTTGAATCATTCATATGGGGGCACTCTTAACCCAATCTTAACTCTACATCTTAGCACCCTCTTGTCAGGGCCAACCGGTATGTACATTTTGGGTCGAAGTCTTGAGCCTTTGATATGGTATCACTCAAAAGAAACCCTTCATTTAGTTCCTTTTTAGGATACCTTGCAACTTCCGAGGGGGTTCTTAGACGGTATGGTTAATAGCAAAATGTTATCAACTGGAAGGCTCGAGGATAATATTTCTGATAGAGGTAGGGTTTCGTAAAGATGCAAAACGATGCTTGGAAACAGTTTTCATTTTTCTCCAGCACGAACGTGCTATATTTTCTTAAAAGCTTCAGGATAACATTTCTGGTGGACAAAATGACACTTCTAATTTTTCCTCAACGAAGAAAAAGAGCAACACAGTAAAGATTACTCTAACAAATTCTCAAGCTAATCCTTTCCAGGTACTTTCTAATAATCTTATACGGATAGTGTTGGAATTTCACATTTTCCCGCTATTAAACATCGTCATACCTGTACCTAATGTTTTCCTATTTCAGGAAGGAATATACTGCTTACAAATTGTGTAAAACACAAAAAGAAATTAGTTGATTTGCCAATTTGTGTAATAAAATTGAACATTTCGAGAATTTGTGTCTTTCAACATCTTTGCCGCATTTTCCCAAACTATCCTTACGGGTTTCGCACGTTTCTTTTCTTCTGATTTGATTCAGATCACCTTGGTGTCAAATGGATTTTCCCTGTCCCCTCATCAGGACATAAATACTTTGTAAATAGCAAAAGAGCACCTAAGTATGACTTACAGAGAAACCAAAATCTTACCATTGTGACGTCAGCACTCCATGCTCCAAACGTGAGATCACAAAGCTGTATGTCAAAGGGGAAATAGCGGACGTCCACTTTACAGGTGCTCGTCAAGATGGCGGGAAAATGCCAGTCACAAGTTCCATTGTACAGACAGAGGACATACGTCTCCTGGTAACTGATGAAATCCTTGCTACAACTATGAGAATAAAATGATAAACGAACAAAACAAAAAGATTTCACAATTTTTACCGTACTTAAAACTGAACAGAACAAATTGTACATTGTTGTTTTTCAGAAAATCTGCTAAATAAATCGATACATATAGTTTATAATCTTATAAAACTGTATAATAAAGGATCACTAGTATGAATAATCAGTGTATGTCATTCACTCTTTTAATAAATTTTCTCTAAATATCGTTAGCTAATACTTGCATACCGGTACACAAAACATCCGATTAATAGAAAATATGTTTTTGATAACGTATATTTTAAAAAATACATCAGTTTGAGCCCCAGTTAAATGAATGCTTTATAATGGAGAGAGAAATTTCGTCACTACAGAAAGTGTTAGTGGAAAAGGGGGACTAAAAATATCTGTAATGTTCGCCATCAAATCCTTTGCGTGATAAGGATGATACACAGTGGCGGATTTGAAATCCATTTAGAATACCTTGAGTACACTGTACCCCCACCCCTTTATTGAATACGGATCCGCCCCTTTTAATCTACCTAATGTATATGATAATCCTTTTACATCAATGTTATGGGAGAGTATAACCTCAATCAATATTCAATTTTACTTTCTCTATCGTCTTAAAGTAGATTGTTATTCCAATCAATCTGTCAATCTCTCCTATATTGACGTGAAGGAGATGGAAATCGTTTACCAAGTGATTTATGGTTGAGGAATAAGTTTTTCAACCCACTTTATTCAAATCTAGGTTAAGACCACTCAAGTCAGCACTCGGAGAGAGAAAAGAGAGCAACAAATCTTTATGAATTGAGCCAATTTCTGTCCAAGATAGAAACAAAGAAATGATGTCATCGACAATTTCCATCCCTTGTTTAGAAAGCAAACACAATAAGGTGTTGCATTTCTCGACAGGCAATTTAAAATGTCGAAGATTTGTTTTTCGTCAGCATAAGAGGAGGGTAGCGACAGGATTTCAGGCTTTCTTGTAGCTTAACACGTTCGTGGGTTTATTCTGTTGACAATCTAAAGTGGAGAATAGTAACCGGTGATTTTTTGCATTCGAGCTGTCATAAATGCGTATGTTTTGTAGCGACGTTTAACAGCGCTTGAGTGAATCGCTTTTTAACAAAAAGTGCTGCAAGCGTTCGGTAGCATTAAATAAAGAAGCTGAGCATGGCTTGAAACGTCACTTGAATTGGGTCATGTTTTATATAATTTATTAAATGATCATGTAAAGGACGAAGAAATACTATTCCCTGGACAGTCACGGCAGGGATGCTGAAACAATATAGGTTCAATGACACATTTTATCTTGGGATAGGGGATGTTCCACCGCAGGACAAGGGGATAATGTGAGATAGTCGGCTTTGTGTTGCTATGAGGCAATGATCTTTTTTCTCACGCAGGGTGTCGGGTAACTTTGCCAGAAATAGATGTAATTCAATGCCATTCTTTCATATAATTGTTCACGTAATACATCTCTACTCTTTCGGAAGCCTATCCCGAGGGGTAAGTGTCTGACTCGAATGAGCTTTTGAAATAATCATGACTTATGTTTCATACATCGTGACTGAAAAATAATAAAAACTAACTAAAGACGACACAATAAGTTATACATCATAAGCGCAAAGCATTCCAAGTTTTCGGGCCTCGTGTGTATAAATCTGTATGATGGATTGCTATTTCTCAGGCATTCTAATGTTCATTACTTTGTATTATACTTATAGTGTTTGACAGAATCACTTTAATGGTAAATATTCATAGGAAGTTATAAATATGTGTGTGTGGTACCTAGCGTCTTGTTCTGTACAAGGCAGCGTATTATACTCGCTTTCTTGCCTTAAATAATTAGCAAACGTCTTCAGAAAAATTACGAGTCACTGTAGAAGGCCATGATAAGTCGCATGATTTACATCAATCCAATATAGGTGCCATTGACGACTTTTTGATTTACATTTATGTCTCTTTTTCGCTCTTTATCCGTAATTATATCATGTCATGTACGAGGGGAATAAAAAGTTTAATAATATTATTATGTTATGGTATGATTGATGGCATGGTATCTAATGAAAAGTCAACTAAGGTTCAGAGAGAATGTGGAAGAGGGAGAGGGAGCAAGATAAGGGAGTGAAGGAAGAGAGAGAGAGAGAGAGAGAGAGAGGGAGAGGGAGAGTCGGTCGAAAAGGAAAACAAGATTTAATTTATTGAAGAGGCGACACGGACTATCGGTTAAAGGCAAAACAAAGAAAAGACCCAGCAGAGTATGAGGATAATATACAAAGTAAAACAAAAAACAACAGATAAATTGTTGCCTATGTGTCGACGGAAAGAGGTAAGGGGAGAAAGAAAAGGGAAAAGAAAACGAGCGTTGAGTCGTTTCAGAGAGTCAAGGAGACTGTACTGAAATAAAAGAAAGATGTAGACAGAAGATGGTAATCTATAGGAACGTCGCATTTCCGCAGGACTCCCGAATCTCGAGACCGGCTTTCTATCATTTCCAAACTGCACATCCGTACTTTTTCTTTTTACACTGTTTTCCTGTGATGCACGGGGCTAAATTTATCACATGATATTGAATATCAAGACCTCAGAGTTGGTGCGTTACAACTGTCACCTGGGGAATGCCGTTGTTTTCTGTCTATACATGGGATAAACGAATTCTCCGATTTTTCTTCTTTTTATCTCGGGGTCTCGTTTGATCAATCAACAGGATTTGGACCTGCCTCGAGATGGATGTTGTACTCCTGGTAGATGTTGAATCAAGGTGATGTTGATGCAGGCGAGGGATGACGATGGGATGGTGGTGGTGGTGTAGGTGGTGGTGGTGATGGGTATAGAGAGGTCAGTAACAGAGGGCACATACAATTGCGATATCTTCCTATCCTTTCCGAGGAGAGGGAAAAGGGAAGTATCCACCAGGTGCCGACTTTGAAAGAAACCAAATAGACTCATTAGGCCCACACATCCCAAACACTATTTTTAAAAATCTTCGTTTGTTTGTTTTGTTTTGGCTTCCATTTAAGTGTATTGGAAACCCCAATAAAATGTTTGCTCATACCGATTGGGTGAGTAGTGCGCTGGCGCGACTGGTCGCTACTCTGTATGCGATCACACACAGAAGCGAGGAGTCAGGTGACGAAAAAAAAAACGTCATTATAACGATTCACTGCAAGAATCGATGAAATTTCGGCAGGCGTTTAAAACAAACCACGGAGGTGTATTTTTCGATTTTGATTTTGCGTCTTGTTTGCCGGTAGTTGCTATGCAACATGGAAACACCTTAATGTGAAAAAAATCATCAAATTTTGCTATCAGTGTAAATGCAGCAATTTTAGTATGTTCTAAGCATATGAACTATTTTGATAGCATTTAAAAGATATTTTTCGCTACCATACTGGTCACTTGTCAAAATAAAATTAACAACTGGTTTAACTGATATAACAGTGAGTGGGGTTTTTGTTAGGAAATATTACACATGGATTTTTTTTTTCCCGTTTAATTATTGGAATATGTAGAAAGTATCAACCTTGTGTCTGTAATCATTGATATCATTATCATTATCGATCGTTATTTAGGTCCGTCTATGATTTTAGGAAACATAAAACAATCGATCGGAACCTAATATGGTTTTAAGGGCGGTCTGAAAATTGTGAAATTTCTATGAGATGTTAAATATATTTCCATGTAGAAGGATTGTGAAAACATATATACTTAAACATTTTTAAATTTGACTATTCAAAACCGCATGCTCGAAAAAAATAGAAACAGGATAACTGCATACGAAACAGATTTAAAGAAAGAAAGTACGCAAGTCCTTAAGAAGATACGAATGAGAAAAAAAGGTTTCAGTGGGGTCACCTCTACAATATATCTTTGTTGAATGTTGACCTCAATAAACTTGGAATTGTCCTTTTTACTTCCACCCAAGACATGATTATGCCTCCTACCTAGACGCGATATAAGCAATCTGTTTAAATGATTGGATTCAATGTGTAGCCCCTAGCTAACTCTCACCGATGCTATACAGTGTGTAAAGAAAAGCGAATGGCGGCGAAGCATGGAATAATGATTTATGATAATAATATTATGTTTGGTAATTTCAGTTTGACTGATTGATGTTTCGTGATTGTAATTTTTCTGTTTTCACTTTGAAAATAAACTTGTGCTTATATACATTACGTTATTATATTCGGAGATATGTTATCTTATAGAGCACGAAGGCAGAAAAGGCTCGTAGAGTGGTGGAGGCACATTAAACCGCCTGAAAATGTAATCCTGCCGCAACACCTAAACATGGGTGTAAGTTTCATTTCTAGCGTGAAATACGTAGGATGCATCTATTAGTGTTAATGCCACCACCCAAATGCATTTCGTTTCAACCTTATATCTGACACACTTTTTTTTCTAGGACACCCTGTACGACACACCGCATTCGTATAATCCTCAAAGCAATGTCAATCGAAACGAAATATGTTTTAATCCTATTCACAAGCTTCTGTCATTGTGCCCATGGCGCTGCTCCTCATCACTGATAATGCCAAAGGTTAACCCCTAAAAGGGCAGACTGATATTGGTATATACCCGAGCAAACGCATTTCACCTGATGAAGATCTGCTAGCCCATCATGATTCGGTAGAAGAAGATAGGGGTGCGCTACTTGTGGTTTAGGAAGGTCGACGTATCATCATGCATGTTTTTGTTTTTTGTTTTTTTTACATGCGCTTATTTTTGTTACATCCCCTTTTCCTCGAAACTTGAAAATAAATTCCTTTTTGTACCGTTTTCAGAATATTAGATTTAGAGGGGTGTATCAGTAAGCCCTCCTTTCCCATTAGGAGTTTAAAGACTACTTGGTATTAAGCGCAAATTCAGTGTTTGTATACAGTGCTGATTTTATTGGACGTGCATATACTGTTCTGTCTGAATATGAGATAAAATCTACTTTGTGTCTTCGGTTTTCGATTAACTCAGTAAAAGAACGGACTTTGTGTAAATAATTTTATTCACAAGGTATTTTGTTAACGCAACATTTTCACGTTTAGCAAATGTTCACTGGTTCTTGAATAACTGTTTAAGAGAATGGGTTATTGCTTAAAATAATCATTAAATTATTAAGAGCCCCATCTTACTATCACATTCTGTCAACATCTGTTCTCTGCATTGACTTGCTCATAACCCCTGCGGCCTTCCTCCAAACATACTTTGAATACATAATCTTCATTGGCTCCTGGTATCCTATCCAAACATGCATAATTCTGATTAAGAACGAATAGCGTTAATGCATTAAACAGTTATGCTGATTCTCCTATGCTCAAATTACTTTTGTAATTTAAACTTCTGTAACAACAAAATTGCACAACCGTGTTTTTACTTTATTACAGCAAATTATATTTACATAAATTAATCATTCCATCAAGATATTTCGTGGCTTGAAATCAATGTTTATACTTAAGATGTGTAATCAATTTGTTTTATTTACATGATGACACATCATGGCATGTATCAGTTTATATTAATATCATATCAACAATATACAGAGCAAATAAAATGGCACCTTTTTGTATCGATTGTGTGATCTTAATCTTTGTTTTTCTTAAATTATTTCTGTTTAGAGTTTTTAGTTTGGAGACATGCAATTTCAAGATACAAATGGCAAAAGATGAAAAGAGAAACCCATGAACTAAGTTCTAGTTAGGTAATATGCCATGTAAGAAAACAATAATCGTAGACGGTGAAGAAATATTCCCCCGTGAAAAACAGCACCAGTGCGGGGTGCCAAGAGCAAGAGCTTACCTTTGGTAAAGTGCAATGTCGGGTAACCAAAGATCTGATGGGCGGAGACTGAGAAGCTCTATACCATTATAGTCATCCGGATTCCAGGTGATGAACTCGTCTCTCCAGCTCTAAAAAAAGGATGAGGATGGATTGAGAGAGGGAAATGTATATACGAATTAAAATAGTTGCCTGAAATGATATTTAGGCAGAGAGTGTCTTGAGCAGGATTGTAGGCACGGAGGAGGATGATATAGAATATAAGGTGCTTGCATTAAAACATAGTTTTAGGGAGAGCGATTTTTAAGAAGAAAAATTGGAGTACAGGGATGAGGATACAGAAGAAGTCACCATGGTAACATAATAGGAGAGCGATAATGGAAACGATGAGGAAAAGAGAAGACTGTTGAATTGTGATAGAAATTCCATCACCTTTTTTGTTTAGTTATGTAGGAAGGAGACAGAAAAAAAGAAAATATGCCAGAGAACAACAATGGTACATGTAGACAGTCGAGCGAGGAGAACATAACATAGAGGGGTATAAACATAAAATTGATAAGAATAGCGGGGGGATTAATAAATAATGGCAAGCTATGAAGCCATTAGGCTATGGAAAGCTAAAAACAAAATTTCATCCGATACAAAGTGCAAAAGTGATTTGAAGAAAGAAAAAAAAAAGAAACGGAAAACATTATAGATTAGCTTTTCCTGAAACAACAGTGTCTAACGATTTCTAAACCACTCTAAGATACCAGATATTACATTATGTTCATGTGGTCTACATTTCACATGGCATGCTTCTCAGAATGTGCAGATGTACTTTACTGACGCACGAATGTCCCATTGCAAACACGGGAAAAGTTCAACATGACAAAATTCATGAAAGGTTACCATGAAAGAATAAATGTCGCAAGAGTTTGCTGGTGCAATCCATGTTTACAGCTCAGTGCAAATAGACATGGTGTACCAAAATGTATATTTAGATCCATGCGCTGATCAATTTCTTTAATGGCAACGTAATTGCCTATAAAACAATCCATAAGATGTAAATAAAAATAGATCCGTATGAACCTACACAATCAACAGTCTTGCAGAAATCAAATTAATCATTTATCAAATTTATTTAATTTGTATCCAAGCAAGACATTGAGTTCTGAATTCTGCTAATGATACTCTAAGCTGTTTTATTACAACTATAAAATCATCTTCACCACAGCAGACTTAGAGAAGAACACACTGAGACGAATCAAAGTATATCTCAACTGGAAGCTCAGTTATAATAATATGATATTGCACTGATATAATCACATGGTAATATTTAAGGAGACGTGATGCGATACGTGTAAATCACATTGAAAGTTCTGTTTTTTTTCATAAATTTTATAGAAAGCGATGCGAGCACCAGGACATAGTTTTCATTTATATAACCCAAGCATCGGACCCGGCAAAGTCCACATCTAACTAAGATCTTAAGGGGAGAAGGGGTCGGCATCTTGATACTCAGAAACCTGCTTGATATACACATGCAACCGAAACTTATCCTAACCATGATCACAATCGGGTAAGACATTGATACTGAGGACTTTACTGTTCTACCTTTAACATAATTATGTTACTTGAAACAATGTTGTTCGCAACAGTCATGCTTCATATGCGACATATCCGCTGCGCCCCTGCAGATGCGTTGGTGATAAGTACATCCTTGGAGTAAAACTCGAAAGGAACGTTCAATTGCCGTATTCCGGTAGTGAAATAACTCATATTTGTAATCCATACTCCAGACTATCCTGGCAAAGGCATCTACTCATGGTGGAAAAAAAGTACATAAATATAGTCTTTAATCATATGTGGCATACCGGCATGCAAAGTAAAAGCTGGACAAAATCTTTGATCGAAGAACAGGCGGACAAAATACCCTTTGGAAGAGTACCTCAGGGACTTGAAACCCTAGGACAATTATCCTCACAAAAGACCCTCAAAAAAGTTCCCCGATGTTAATAGAGGGTTATAGATGTCCGGTGTAATAGTCTATGGGGTATGGACTAGATCCCGCGAAGTTAACATCTAATGAAGATCTACATTGCATAGTTGCTGCAGCCTATTAGTTAAAATCGCATTTCAAAAATATTCATGCTTTAAAGTCACGTTTACTGCACGTAAGGCATCGATCGTAATCCCAATTTCCCAATAGGAGGTGTAGACTTTGAGACAAAAATTTTGTTGATTAACAAGACAAGGACGATATTGAAAAATTCATTTGAGTATATCAAACATCTGCTGTATAGTTTCACGATGAGCACTAGTTCTCGGAAATCCTATGAATGTTTTTATTTTGACAGGAAGCAATTAGCCCAAGGACAAGTAGATTAAAGAAGATTGTCTATCCACTAAATCCACTCGACCCAATTCCCCCCTCTCTCTCTCTTTCTCTCTCTCTCTCTCTCTCTCTCTCCCTCTCTCACTTTCTCTCCAAACGAATTTGATTACGTTAAATGGACCACCATGAGTTTTTTGACACCCCTTAGAAGATCTCATTCTTGGTACGCCCCCATTTGTTATTGACAGTGGCCGATGATGTGTAAACCCTTCCATGTTCTGGTCATCCTGGATCCCCTGTGACTGTATTCATGCTAGAACCGTATAGGCATAGCCTAAAATCAACTCACACCCTACATCTAATCTGCCATCGAGTGGGCTAAAAGTGTTTGCAATTGTGTTCCTTGCGGGCTCAATGCATACAGTCATTACGTGACATACCTGGGTTGAACTTGGAAGAGCCTGTCTTTACCTTACGTTAATCGCTACGCATGGGACCATTATTAGACAGCGCAAAGTGGTACATCTACTTACCTAGAATCCTCCAGTATTGTGGAAGTGTGTTATGCAGTGAAACGAGAACTATCTTTATAATAATGCTTGTATTGTCGGTTGACGTATTCAGGGAAGTCATAGGGATTGTATATTTCCTTTTTACAAAAGGTTCTTTAAAAATACATTAAAATACTCTTGTAATAACACCAGGGCATCCCACTCAATATATTGTTTTTAATCCCTTTAACTTTTCAGCTCAAACATGGGTTTGTTTCTTCCCATAGTTTGTTATGAGACCAAATCAAAACAAAAGACTATATATTTGGCCTACATATTCCATTCCAATCAACAACAACGAAGGTAATTGTCCAAAGAAACCCTTCTGCTATCCAGAATGCCGACATCACATTCAATTCCGTCTTGACAGATTCTTTTTATACGAACAGATCTCCGAATTTCAATAATCTAGGCATAGAATTATTGATGGATTGGAAAATAAATATTCGTCTTAATATAAACATATTATGTCTCAAAATACAGCTCCTGCAAGTTTATTATATGTATTCCAGCTATAAAACATTAAACTTTTTCCCAATATGTCTAAAAAACCTTCATCTTTTTTGTTATCACCACCATGTCTTTTAAATCGTCTCCATGATGACAATGCTTGTTTTTATACAATCTTTATGAATGAATCTCTCTGATATTTCTTTGTTTACAATTCGTGTAATCGCTGTTTATTTTAAACACTAAGACTTAAACTTTCCCTCTGTCCCGGCAAAATATTTCCACCTCGAAACGAATCTCTTTTCACTCATTACGCGCGTGATAGTATCCGTGTGTCTTAGAAATCGTTGTTTGTTTTCATCGGATTTGTATATATCTTTCTCAAACAGTAATCGAGATTTAGATGATGATGGAAGTATATCTATGAGTGATCATAATCTAAGCTCAGACTGAAATACAAGACTTACAAGGCTTACAGAAGTGTCTTCAAAGTCTCCAATGTCACCACATGAAAATGTTGAGTGCTTGGTGCATGCAGGTATTCAGGTATGTGGCGATGCTTGCTTCATTTATGAAAAGGTTCTGCCCATTTTAAGTTTAGAGGTGCGAAAGTGATCGAAAGGAGGCATTAATGTTGCTTGGATAAGAAATAATAGATGAGCAATCATGATGCGGAATGATGCAGTTATAAAGAAAAGTGAGAGAGATGCCATAGTACACGTCCATGTCTTTTAAGAATCTTTCTGATTTGGTTCATTTCCATAGTATCTACTCGAATGATAGTGAATATATTTACATAAAATGAAATGCTTACGAATCCTCTTGAGAAAATTGTGGGCAATTTAAATGTTAGAATAGGTACGCTACCACCAAAATGAGAGAGTAAATTAAAATATGATAGATAGGAGATGGAGAAGGAGAAATTTGAAGATAAAATGAATAAATGAGATTAAGAAAGGAGAGAGAGGGAAATAATAAATATTAGAAATGGTAATAAGATATATTTCTCGAGAGGAAGAGAAATAGAGAGATAGAGATATATGAAGAAAGAGAAAGATAGAGAAATAAATCGTGGGAGAGAAAAGAGGTGGTAGAATGATAGAAACATAGTAAAAGAAATAGATAGATAGAGATACAGAAAGACAGACATACAGACAGAAAGAGAGAAACACATGGGAGCGAGAGAGACAGAGAGAGAGAGAGAAACAGACAGTAAGAGAGAGAGAGAGAGAGAGGGAGAGAGAGAGAAAGGGAGGGACAGAGACATAGACAAGTATATGGGATGGAGGAGGCAAGAAACTTGGGTCGCAGAGACTGGTCGGGACCAGAAGCAGCTGCATAATTATCTCTGTTACTACTAGGCACTTCGATGACGTCATCGCAAAGAACGATCGGTCGCCATGTTAACCTTGTAAAGATGGATCTTGTATTCATACCTGCTTGTAATAATGACACAGTCACACCAACGAGACCGATAGCAGACCGACAACGGCCCCAACAAACAAAATCCATTGCATTACACCGAGAGGCAAAGAGTCGATCTTTTTAGAATCTGGATGGAGTCGGCTTGGCGATGTGACTGTGGTCTAAAGCCTTTCTTGTTTCCCATTCATCCTGAGAATAAGATCGAGAACTGATTGATAAACCTTGCACTCGAATATTTAGGCAAGACTTTTAGAATATTTCAAACTGATTAGGGTCGGACAATGCATTACGTTTGTATCCGGAAATATTCTAATAATTCGGCAGAATCAACAAAACCGGTCTCTGTTTTGATATAGGCTACACAAAAATGGTAAGACACCGGTCAAGCTAGGAGATTTAACATTTTGGGACAGGATTTGATGTTAAATCATGTCAAGGTACACAATTTTAAAGCATATACAAGCTTGAGTCTTCTTAGCCCAACATGACTGTATGATACTAAGAATTTTCGTTAGATAATGAAATTTAAACGATGAAATAGATGAAAACACTGAGTCAACGTCTGTGATTGGTGTGCATGGTGGTGGAGAGGGGGAATGTCAACATAATTATATTTGTTTATGAATCTTTTTTCCATTTGTAGTATTTTATTCTATTGGCCGATAGAAGACAACCACAAACAGCAAAAATGACAAATGTGAGAAGATAACTTAAATCTAACATTAATCATGAGAGCTAAATATGAGTTTTTTAATTAACACTAATATTCCACGTGATATTTGGTGATATAGAATCGTTTTGATAACGGTTGATTTATATCAATAAATTGATGTTTATTTATTTTTGTTTTGTTTTAAAATAGGGACATTTTAACGATTGTTCTTTTCGAGTGTGCTGTCTACCAGCCCAATGGACCAACTCTACCATCCCCTTCGTAATGATAACAAATAAAGTGTGTTTATGGTCTGGAATCTATTAACTAATGTTCACTAACGTGTGTTTTTACTCCATGGCGACACGGATCCGATACCCTCCTCGCCCCCAGGCTTATTCAATTCATGTGGTAGAACATCGACCCACGACGAAAATAAGAGTGCTCTTTCACGCAATGTGTTAATACTGTTGTTTTTTGGTGGAGAGTGGATCGATTTTCTGTCTTGTCTTCAACAACGGGTTACTAAGGAGAAGATCAACGCACGATGGTGGAAAAAACAAGTAGTAACCACATTCTTGCATTGCGCCGATATCACGTATCTCTCAGTCCAGGGGCGTTGGAATATCCATAAATTGATGAACGGGGGGGGGGGGGGGGGGGG
>BEXV01000519.1:162319-174225 GCA_003118195.1 Hemicentrotus pulcherrimus | reverse complement strand
GTAGATTTGGAAATAATTAGCTTATATTTGTTAGTTGTTGAGCGGTGTTTACGAGCTAGTGTGTATATTTGGAGGGTGTCATTAAGATTTAGATGCCATTATTACGATTGAGAATCTTGATGACGTACAAGTAAACCTTAAACCAGTTAATCACTACAGATTGATTCGCTGATCCACTAATGAGCTATTATTTGGGGGCATGCTTTCGATTAAAAAGGGTTTATTTCTTCAATTCATTTTTTATGTTACGGGCCTAGGAAGTACACAGTATAATTCTTTAAAAGCAAGTGACTTTTTAATATCATTCCCGGTAATGTACAAGGAGTTAAGACACGATGTTTGTGCTCTGTGTGTAACTCTAATTAATGCAATCAGACTCCCACGCCGTACGTTCCAAGACTGTCACTATAAGGTTACTTTCGTTCTGCATATAACAATAATTTATTTCAGATTTAGAAATCTGGTAATAATTGTCCCAATTGTCATGATTATAAAAAGGAAGGGCAATCGACCAATTTTGTGGAATTATGAATCTAGAAAAACCGGATGTTTATTCCTCCACGAAATTTCTTTAAATTAAACCAGCTTTTACTGTTAATTTTAAAGTCCAGTTTCCATGTTTATGCCCAACAGTTTTTTCAGCATTTCGCGGCAAACATATTATATTCTTCACACTCTTTATTAAAACGACAAATATGTGGGTTCTTATTTTGGTAGGTTTGTTTGTATACCTCACAGCTTGCTAACGAGCGTAATTGGCATCCATGTTTGTTCTGGAAAGAGAAACTAAAATATAACTCAATTATTACACCCATCACAAATCCTAGGAAGGCCATGTGTTATGCTGATGAGGGTTCGAAGCATGGGTATATTTAGGTGTGCTGTGTGGGCAGAATATCTTCTAAATCACACGAATAACTTTACGAAATGTATCATTTTCTTGAATAGCGATGCTGATACTGATGATGGTGATGTTGAAATAAAGTACTACATGTGAAGACATGTAGGACATATCTCACAGATCGTGGAGTCCGTACTGTAGCTGCATATTTCATAAATAAGTAACATTTTCAATAACGATACCAGCACCTCTCCCAATTAAACAGATAGAGAAACACAGCCCTGCTTGAATGTTGCCATTAAGTATATTATGGGAAATGACTAAATCCTGATAATACATCTTTCGAATACAATCTGTAAGAAACCTATACGACAACGCTTCAAGCTATTTGCCGATTATGTTATCATACTGAATGTCAGGCACATTTGCCGGAAGTTATAGTTTACCAACTCTAACATGTGTTACTTCTATTGTAATCTTCATTAAAGGTTTGGTATTATACCTCTCGCACCACGAACACCTGTTTCTCATCAAGTTCGGGCAGCGCCCTCTTTGTATTGTTTTCAAACTCGGTGAGATAAATCACCTTATTCCACAGGACATATAATGATTATCTTGGAAGTTTTATAATATCGTTGGAAAATATTTGGTTCCAAACAGAATTCGTTTTCTAACTCAACGACAAGAGTGATAACAGTAATAAATCAACTAGTAGGATTGATTGTTGCTCAGCTATATAATGCAGCAGAAACGCCTAAAAGGTGAGAAGAAGAAAAAAAAGTGGTTGTAAATTACCTTGGCAAATTAATTTCGCCTTGCGTTGATACTTTTGAGAAACATTGATACAACGGAAAGTTGTCATTTATAGTCTTAGTGAGAAGTGCACCTTTTTGCTACAGAGAGANNNNGGGGGGGGGGGGGGGGGTCTCCATTGTTGACCTTATGTTGATATTGTATACAGTTAAGAAATGTTTTAAAACTGTATCATTGAGTGAACTCATGCCAGTCACTACGCTTAAGAACAACATTTGGACGAATACTGAATGCTCCACATTGTGTTACCGGGTAATTCCAGTCAAATAAGCAGTCAGTTAGTCCATGCTGAGTGAATGAAGGATGTATCATGAATTAAAATGAAAGTAATTACATCTGCATTAAAGCAAAGCCTTGTATTACAAATATAGAAATATCCACTAAAATACAGTAAGGCACAATTTATATGACTTTCTTTGCCTTCTGGTTGACCTCCAGTAGCAAAGAAAAAGCAGAATATAAATATGATTATTGTGTGGGAAATAACAACTAATTATGTATTATGAGGCTTCGGAGCCGGCACCCTAACTACCCCTTCCACCTCCCCCCGAAGGAAAAAGATATCATTAACTCTTTTTGAAGATCACAATCATTGTTATTACACATATAGACATGTAAAAACATACAAATTCCGACTAACATCTCTATTCCACTATAAATAGTATCTTTTGGTTTGAACTTTAAAAGCTGGCGGCCATCTTCACTGTACAGTGACGCAGTGATTTTTCTTTGTAAGAATAAATGATAAATGGATTAAAGAACATTTGAAACCAACATTCCCTTTAAAAATCGATATCCTTGACACATTCAAGGGCAATTATGTTGCTCTAGGTCTTCGTAATCATGTCGAATTAACCTTTGTTTAAGAGTTAACCAGTTAATAACCTCGACAAACTACATAACGCCGTGTATCATGTTCGAGATGAATTAGAAGAATGTAAACGCTAATGTAGGATAAAGACGAGTCGCAATGACAGCTACACTGTCAGTAATGGTGACAGCAGTCGAATGCTAACTTACATCAATCCACTTCAATTATTTATCCCATCCATCCAAATGAAAGGCCAATTTGAGGAATGGCCGCGTCGTGATTTTTGACGATCTCGAGTATTGTAACTTAAATTATTAAGAGCGATATTTGATGAGTTCCGCTCAATCATTCTGGCCAGTCGAGATGATTTTTTTTTCTCGCTTGAGACAATGCATGTAATGGAAATTTTGTGATGAGGGAAAAGAATTCCAGAGTTGCCCTGATTTCTTGAAGATGGCATATCAGCTGATTGAAACTGGATGACATTTACAGACAAGTTTGCTAATATATCATAACATTTGGAATGAAAATATTCAGTCTTTCCAGTTTAGATTGAGTGATACATAGCATTGAGAACATTCTCTTTCAATCTTTGAGATGCAGGTAGGCAGGTTAATTTGCTAATATATCACAACGTTTGGAATGAAAATATTCATTCTATCAATTTCAAATTGAGTTATACAGAGCAATGAAAACATTCTGTTTCGATTTTAGTGATACAAAAAGTCCGGTTCAGACCCCACTTTTAGACCTTGTGAGTACCTGCCTATCCCCTTCTCTATCGAGAGAGCCTATGCAGGGATATTAGAAATTCCCTGAAGAAATGACAAAAAAATCCTATTGAAGAGAGAAGAAGAATGTTATGAAAAAAGATCCTCCCTCCCCTTTCTGAAATTTCTGGATCCACCCTAGGTTTATGTCGCAGCGGAAGCAGGCAAAGTAACGTGTTTTCAAACAACCATGTTTATACGGAGTATCCACTGAACTTTTTTGTTGACGTTGGATCAAGTAAATACGATATTATTCATTTTCAATCAATAAGACTATTCATTCATTCAAATAATGTGAGTAAAACTATCACAATCTTATAGTCTAATAAAATCTGATCAATTACATTTAACTTAACATCAGACAAATTATCATCCTCATTATGTAACAATAATTGCTACTCCACAATTATTATACACCTGCATGAACTCCGAATCTTGAGATGGGAGGGGTTACCTACCCCCTCCCCACACCCTACCCCTACCCCAATTGCGGAATAAACTTTACATCCAATTCATTGTATACCTCAGATCGGTCTCTCAGTCCCATCCGCAAGTATTCAGGTAGGATGAAAGACCCAGCACCTGGTTTAACCTTTCTATTCATGGCGACAAAGTGCAGTTACCAGGTTCGATAATGATGTTGATAGAGAAAGCTGAGGGCATTCGAGTTTCTAGAAGAGGAACGGGATTTTGTTCATTTGGGACTGCTTTGTATTATATTTTTATTCTGCCATAGGCTTCTACTCCAGCCATGTTCTTTGCTAGTTCATTTTATTTTGGAAGACCATATAAACCCTGGTGACAAAAACTTATTCCATGATCATTTTCATGATTGTACCTGCCAACTACGTAATGTAAATATTCGATTCGAAAGTAGTTGCGATGGTGCTGTGTTTGCCCCTTTTGTCCGTTTCACTTTTGTTTCGTCATGATTTGATAATGTTGTATTAATATCATCATTCAATATCTTAAAAATGGTGGAACTATTAAACATGCCATTATCGTTTTTAATTGTACTACATGTACATGATACATGTTTGTTCCTTTGGATAACCCTTATATTGAACCCATAATTTTCTTTAATTTCTTTCATCACTATTCAGTTTTCTCCACGATTCCCATGCAATGAACACATTGATCGCAGTTTGATGAATATGTGCATGTATTTTTGTTTTATATTTTACATTGATAATCTAACATTATTTCGTATTCGAATTTGTCGATGTTGGCGGAACTACCGCAATCATAGCCATCGTCATCATCGTCGTCAGCATCATCGCATTGCTCTGTTGCTCATCCGTTTCATCAAGACGCCGCATGCGTCTCAGATCTGGATACGATGATGATTGCGATAACAAGACGCACGACGAAGCACACGAAGGGTCGCGAACAAACCCGGGATCGATGGGTATCGAGCCTCGAGCGATATGTAGCAGGTGAAATGGGAGATTGCCAACGAAATATACCCTGCACAGTATCGATCCGAGACGAAGATACCGACATTCGATATCGTCACAAACCGGGGGGTTAACGTTCGCCTCTAATGAACCAATTACTCAGGAGTTGTATCGAGTATGAAAAAGAAATAAACCCCCTCCCCTTTTTTTGTAATCCCTATCTCGCTACATTCTGTCTATTGGGTAAAAAACAATAACAACATCGTTCTATGATACGGGATGGTCACGCAACTTTGACAGTGTCACATTCAATGACGATCATATTTGCAACTTCTAAAAAGTTTCGACGTATGTTTACATCTTGTGTAAAGGTATCGTTTGCGTTTTTCCGCCGAATGATCGGACATAAGTGGTCGGTCACTACATCGCAACACTCTAGGCCCTGAGGGTGTTCTAAGAGGTGTCGAGTTTGAAATGTACACTTTCAACACAGATTAAAGTGGCGAAAGGCCAGAGTGATATGATACAGAGATAAGGGGGTGGGAGTGGATAGCAAGAGAGAAGGTGTAAAACACAAGCAGGCAGTGAGATTATAGAGAGGGGAAGAACGAGAGAGCAGTAAAAGGAGAGGGTGAGCCAGAGAAAGTACTAGTAGTAGGATCAGGAAAAAGGGGGGAGAGAGAAAGAGAGAGAGAGAGAGAGAGAGAGAGAGAGAGAGAGGAGAGAGAGAGAAGGAAAAGAGAAATACCCTTGGATGTAGAGGGAGAGATAATCAAGGGCAAAGAAGGAAAGAGCGAGCGAGTGAGCGAGAAGAGAGAGAGAGGGGGGGGGGGAGGGGGAGAGATGGGAGAGAGATACAGAGAGATGCATGGGAGAATTACCGAGAAGCATACCTTAGCTCTTCTCTTTCTTTCCCATATAAGGTACATTGCGCATGCAGCACAAGTGCAACATCCGCATTATTTTGTGACCGTATTGCATTCAATACAAAAATAAACATTAAAACCCATACTTTGTTTCACAATTGACATTAACATGATTGCCATTACTTTAATTAGGGGTCACCTTCTAAGCTTCTAAACTCTTAGCTACCAACTCTGATGTCGTGGTCGGGGGCATGGGAGTAAAAATAGACTAAACATGATCAATCACACCCAACAAACAGTTTCATATCTACGGTAGATGAAGACGTTCAGTGAGAAAAAGACATGATAAAATGTCATTGCTTTCAGCATATTTGTCACTTTTCCCTCTTTTATAGGATCTGCTATCGGAACGTACCCCCAGGAAAGAAAAATGCAAAAGGAAATAATGTCGCTAGACCAATGACAATTATCGCCTTCCTTTTCAAAATAAAATACGTCGGATAAATGAGATGTACAAGATAGTTTAACGAAATGTATGAACACCATTGTTCCTTATAACAACCCAGACCAAAGTATAAGTCACATCGTCAACAATACAAGTATCGTTTAACCCCTTGATAACTAGGTCAAGAAACCCGTCAGGTAAGGGAGGAATCCAAGGTAAGCTTTTACTTCTAGCTCATGTTCGTAGATGATTCTAACATCATAATCGGATTGACATGCAACGGGTCCTTAACTTGAGGGGGGTATTCGAGGCTCGTTCAAGCCCGGGGGCTCCGGGTCAAGTGGTGTTTAGAAGAAGGAGGGTAAAGGGAGCAAGGTGTTTTGTTTAGCCCAGAATGACGTAATCATACGCATCGATCTGAATCGCTGTTATTCGGCAATGACATGTAGGGAGGTATGTTATCAATGATTTATAAAAGCAAAAGGTAAAAACAGTTAAGGCATTAAGGAAGTTGAGCATTGATAAATTGTAGATTATTTATTCTAAAAACACCTTATTTGTGTATGATAATAACACTTTCTTCCTCTAAAAAGTTTCCACTAAAGAATGGTGCAAGCATCCTGAGATATGTCAATTGTTGTTTTTAATGTCCTTGCCTTTCGTGACGGGATCATTAATTTTATTGAACTAATTGAGGCTACATGTTGGTAAGCATTTCTGGTGGTGCAGCGATCGAGGGGGAACTAAAAGATAAGGATGAAAAAATCCTGCTTTGAAATGACCGAAATGCTCAAGTATAATAAAAAATACGACCAAAAGTATTGACCGAAGTCGTAGTAAGAATTAGTAGAGCAGCATTTGCTAGATTAAAGCTAGTCCTACTTATGGTTCTACAAATGGCGATGATCAAGATTGAATGACATATTTTTGATACGTTCATAAACCAGATAAATAAGCACAATATAGCAAGAATACATTCAGAAATGAATGAATGTAATTATACGGATGATGGTGTAGGGCTGGGGATTTGGAATACCAAGAGCGAAATTGGAAGAGGAGATGCGGAACGTTCCGGAGTCTGAAGTCAGTCCAGAGTAGAGTCCTCGCACCTTTGCATCCGTAGTGGTGGACTTTAATTATAACTGGCTTGTTGAAACTAGATCGCTGGGGTTAATGTACCTCTTAATCCGGTACATCGTCTTTTTCAATTACTTTAACGAGACTGTGGGACTGAGACATGGTCGCGTGAAATTCAATTACTCTTCAGCTGTCGTAATAAGGGTCGTAGTCACCACCGTAGTCATCACCAATGTTGTGCTTTTATCCCGTCCTAGATTTCATTTTCTCCTTTTCGATTTCGGTATGAAACATATTTATATTGGCTACTGGCTCACCACTCTAATTTCTTTATCTTGACTTTAATCAAAGGCTATGTAGATCAGTTGTTATACTTGGAGGTCTGTAACTGAATGCTCTAAAGATGACTTTGATAAAGATTATGATGGGTTAAAATTCCTATCTGACGGGTGCAATAGGGTCAAGTGGATACACGCATAAAGCAAATGTAGGTTCAAAGACATATGAATATCATCTCAATGTTGTGTAAAAATGGGCTAGTATTATTGTCGGGCCTGGTTTATTATTCTAGAGCGCTTTGTTACTGCACGCAAAAGTTTTAAAGGGATCTTTTAACTATGTTAAATCTGAGATACACGGTCCTACATGTTACCAGTGTCTGTGATATGGTGAAATATTGAAGCCCTAACAAATCGCGCTTCAAAATGATCAAGAAGTGCCTAAAAAAAGTAAAAATCTTTGAGTAACCAGTTTTACCATACTCGTTTTCCCCAATAGACTGTAGTGTTATGAAAACCGTTCGGAGAACGGTTTTCAAAATTTGTAATTCCAATCATTAATATCTTGATCATCAGACAATCAGACAAGCGATCGGCTTTTAAAAGTCATTGAGTTCCTGACTGACCTAAAGGTTAATAATTATCATTGCAGCATGAGCTAAATCAAGGATTATTTCTAAAGGATTTAAGACAAAGTTACCGGATCCCTTTAACATTCGATTCGAATATGCATTGCATATAGATGGATTGAAAGTAATTAGAAGTGGAATAATGAATCAGAGCGAAGGAATTGGAGGTTGAGGGGAGGCGAAACAATAGAGAGGGGAGGAAAGAAGGGGTAGGGAAGAGACAATGAGAAAGACCAAGACCAAGAGGAGAGAGGAAGAGGGGGGTAAGAGAGAGGGTGAAGAAGGAGAGAGGGAAGAGAGAAATGAAGGAGCGCGCGCGCGAGAGAGAGAGAGAGAGAGAGAGAGAGAGAAAGAGTGGTATCATACTCACAAACTAAAAGCACACCAAGCCACACATTTAAAGCAAGAACAGTTATAAAACATAGGCATAAAAGCATAAACGTCACATTGCATAAATCATGTTGCTGTAAATCAAATGGAATTGTGAAATGGTGAGAACACATATGCTCGAGGCCTGAGTCCAATGCTGCACATAAAACAAAACGAGATCAGTACTAGAGTGTCATCCAATTAAATTTTGACTTGAGCAGTCGCCATGTCAAGGTCTTCCAATGTGTGAATGATTTTCTCAACCTTTAAAATGCCAAGCGTTATATGAGAGTCAAAATAAAGTTCGAAATACAGAGTAAAATCACACACAGTAATCATTTTGTCTTAGCGAACTATTCTACGAGATTTAACAAATTGATCATTCAACTTGGACAAAATCCTAAGATGTAGGAGTTGTTTTGCAAAGAGTGGACTGATAAAATATTGCTAACTAACTTTTTATTTAAAAATATTCATTCACTCTTAAATTCTACATATTGTGTGTGCCAACCGTTGCCTATTAAATGAATGTCAAAGTTTATGAATAAATTAAATCCGATCAATTAAACACAAAATACGAAGCGTAATGTATATGACATAAACAAAACAAATTTTTTAATCAAATCCCACAAAGAAGCATAACATTCCATTGAATTCAAATCAGCATTTCAAATCATTTTAAGAAATGTAAGACAGTATTGTGATCGTCAGAATCTACGGCCGAACCATCCTTTTCAGTTCAATCTCTGACTGCCATACCAGAGGATGTATCCCAGATGTTTCCCTGGCCCAGCTGGTCCCGGCCAATATTAACTCGATTCTATATCAATATTTGTCGATTCCTTCCCGATTATTCGACACAATTTCCTCGTCCTACATTCCGTGACGTTCGGCGGCCTGCCCCACTCACCTTCTCCTAATTTTTCAGCATATGACATCAATAAATTATTCGGAGTAGGTGGAGGTGTACGCCGCAGAACAAATACCGGTGGCTCTCGATGTTAATACCCCCAACATCCCACCACCACCCCTCCCCCTTTTAACTTACATCTTACCCTTCTCGTGCACCTAGGCTCTGAGTTGTCAGTTGGCTTAAGGCTTGTTTCACACTGCTGCGATAAATGAACGTCAACAATGATCATAATTGATTTCATGTTTGCATTCAAAATGCCAGGTCATTTACCCTAAAATTCAATTGCAACAATTACAATTTAATATCCAACGAATCAGTTTATATGAAGAATCCATCTAATCAATCACATTTATTAGTCACGGTAGTGTTAACGCACCCCGAGGCAAGACTTTACTTTCTTATTTGCATAGATGCATTTGCGTGCGGCTTTGGCTTATAGTGGCGCTATAACCACAAGTCATGTCGACAGGCAGTATGTGACGAGGAATCTAAAATTGCGATTTGATGTAACATTGATCTTTTTCTCGCTGATGGCCCTAATGGTATTCTCATGTAGAAATGCTGATATCTTGCCCGTTTTGTTTCACTAGGTGAATGAGTAAGTTGCTGTATGATGTAAAGTATTCAATTCGATTCAAATTAATATTAATTTCTTCCATTTCTTTTTCCATATGACAAGAAATTTCTTGAGTGATGAATTAAGATTAATGTCTTACCAAAGGACATTAGTGTGGCGGCTGGACTCGAACCGCGAATCTTGTGATCCACAGTCAGGTGGTGTATCCTGTAAACCACGACACCTCTACAAAAGTAATACTTGTATTCATTCATATTGACATAAGCAATTTAACATAGCAACTGGAAAACGGCGTTATTCCTATAGAAGCATTGTATGCTTTTGTTCGATACACCTTATAACAATACAATAAAGACAGTGAAGTACAGTAAAAAGATACTTAGAGCATATTCATTGACATTTACCATGAATGGTCCTAGACTAATGTTTTGTTATGATTTTACTCTCATCTTCTTTATATTTTCTGCTACCTAGGTCAAAATGTGCTCGTCTATGTTCCGTTACTGATCGATAGGAACGCCTATTATCGTGATAATGTGTAGGAAAAGTTCATCTGTTCAAATTTAATTTGTTGGGAAAACACTTGGAATTTGGAAGCACATAGACTCGGAATCATGTCTCTTACGACGGACTATGACATTTATAATGTCTCCGCAAAGCAAGCAAATACCGAATTACGTCGAAACTATGAAACTGATACATGTTCACTGGTGTAGGAACATGCAATCAAAATAAAATAAGAAATACAGACTTATGACGCTCTTTTACAGGAAATGTCTCGTTTTCATGACAACACGTTAAAGGACGGAGTATGTGTATGTTGTATATGGAATTTGTTTAAACTGAATGAAAAGTATGAAATTAACTCGAAAATTGACTGACACCAACCACTCTCGTACAAGATATCGACGTTGCGATTGGAGCTGCCTGAGCCGTTGTCAAAATCCTGCACTATCAGTATCATGAATTTCTAGCACCTGTGATTAATCTGGTTTAAATTTGTTCGTATTTATCCTTATCTCCATAATTTTTAATTTTGATTGTAATTTATTTTTCGTCCGCTTTGCTCCCTTTTTTAAGGCGGAATAACAAATGACTTGCCTGATCACTCTTTTGTTCAGATTTGGCTGTGATGTGAACGAAAGTCTCGTTTGCCGTTGGATACAAAATATGTAAATTAGGTCTGAAAAATTCAGTTCCCTAAATTTATTATCTTTTGCGATCATCAATGTTCTCATCAAATCCTCCAGCCTTGTCGTCTTCTTCCTGCCTTATGTATATGTATATTTTATTTTAAGGCCGTTTATAAATTGCTTGCATGATCACTCTTATTCAGAAAGCGTGTTGGCGAAAATAGAAATCTTGTTTGCCGTTGGAAACAGATGTTGAGAAGTTCATATGTGATGGGAATTCCACGTTGATAGCAATAAAGATGTAAATAATATTTCAGTGCGTACTCCACATTTTCACTATCTCTTGAGGACAATTAATTATGTTGAATATTATTCTTTTTACAAGATGAATGAAAACGTCGATTTCTCGTACATTTACATTCATTTTTTTACTCCCTTTTTCTTTACCAATACCCTTTCTCTTCCTTTTTGTTCTTGCTAAATATACGACCAATGCATCACTGCAATAAAGATTATTCATACACACAGTGAATTACCTTTAATCTCTTCTCCTTTTCTTCAAATGAGGAATAACTATCGTGAATATTAATGTTTATCTCATTGGCAGTTTTCTCCTTCAATCACACGGGCTCCATACAGTGGCATTGATTTCCTCGCCCTTTGTGTTAAGACTGTGACGTATCTTAAGCGGATCCTATAACTTGATTAACATATACAAGATCAATATCATATCTCCCTCATCTGACCTTCATACCATCTTAATCTATTCCATCCTCCAAAGAATGTTTACAATCATAGTACATGACACCGGATGAGGATATTGGGGCGGAGAAGATAACCTTGGGAGGTACATTGTATTGCAGAGAACAACAAAGATATCAATATCCATGAAGACATGAATTGCAACAATGACATAGTCGTGTTGACAAGGCTTGTGATGGTTCGTGTCATGTTGCATCTTAGAGACGTGATATGATTGGGTGCAAA
>BEXV01000519.1:134673-160973 GCA_003118195.1 Hemicentrotus pulcherrimus | reverse complement strand
ACTATGAAGGATGGTTCTGTACTTTGTAAGCTTATCGGGGCCAATATAAATCTGATTTATTTTTTCATAGAAAGGAAATTGAAAACGAACATGGACCAAGAGAAAGGTAGTGAGAGGGCAGGGAAGTAGGGGATAAGCAGCCTCCAGTGAAGCTACTGGTATAAAGTCGTGGGAGCCATGTCTGTTCGTGGAAACAGCGACTATTTTATGCGTGACCAAGGAAGGAAGCTCCTGTGACGTGACGTAATGAAAATACCGTTCGGGCTAAATGCGATTCCGATAAAGGGAGGAGAGGAGGGATTAGGCGAGTGGAATTATAAGGGAGGATTGGCCGAGGGACGAAAGATGCGACGTGCAAACCAAATGAACAGAATTTGGGTCTGAAAGACATGTTGAGCTGAGTATTGGAAACATGTCAAGCGCTTTTCAGGAATCAACGGCAGCTGCCAGAATAAGACACCCAAGGATCAGCGAGAAGAAAGAAGAGATGAATATATCCTAGGTGAATGAGTTCATATGAGGAACATAGTCATCATGATTTAGATATGATGTGTCGCCTGCAATAAAAAAAAAATAGTCGATAATTGAAAAAAGAGTATTCTTCATTCGTTCTGTCACATCGCGTTCCAGATATTGTAGAAAAAACATGAATCTTACATATCGGTATTTTGGTTCAATTTTGATCATGATTTGTCCATGCCCAATATGGCAAATATTTTCCAAGCATAAACTTTCACTGTAGTGAAAGTTTATGCTTGGAAAATAAGAAACATTTAAATATCTCAATAGCAATCGCTTAATTCGAACTTAAAAAGGAGAAGAAAAATAACAGTTATTTTTCTTCTCCTTTTTAAGTTCGAATTAAGCGATTGCTATTGAGATATTTAAATGTTTCTTAATATCAACTATTTTAGATCGATTTAACTTTGTATGCATTACTTAATTATTATTTTTTTAATTGAGTAATATCATAAATTTTAACCGGTCATTAACAGTGAATATATTTTTTTCCTTCATGTAGTTAACGTTTTTGCAGCTGTCTCAAGTTACAATTTATTTCAAACGAGTGTGAGGTATAGCTTTTTACATTATGAATCAATATTAAAAGTGTTCTGCAAAATCCCACACCACCATGCCTGTTCAAAACAAGCAAAACAACAGCTGCACAAGATCTTTGTGTTATTTGTGCAAAACGCCTTGAATTTGAAAATCAATTACAAACTAATTATTGAAAACCCAAAAAACGGAATTGACTTTGTTCTCTTAACATTAATCATGTTAAGAATTAAGAATGTTAATTAAAACACATACATATACGTGTGAAACAGAAGTAAAGAATTGACCCGACTGCTGTCGACAAAGTAATGTGTTTATATACAGTGCTGGCAAACAATTCGAACAGTAAAAGGGAGATGCATTTTCGCCCGGCTACCCACACCATGATGAATGCAGCAGTTCGATTGATGTATTTGCATGAGAGAATTTAAAGAGAAAATCCGCCTTCGATTTCATTGATTTGTATCAAAACGTGGAGAGGATAAAGACCAGAAGAGAAAATAATATCTGATAGATTTGTTGACTCGTTTGCTAGAGCCACGGTGTTATGTAAACTTGCATTTTTAAACGAGAACATTAGGAATTTTATTTTAATTTATTTTATTCATTTTTCCCACTCAAATATCCACAAATTAAAATGACACATATAAACCATACAGTATTACAATGTATAATAAAACAAATAAATTATACAAGTAACGAAATACTGATAAATATGTACGTAATAGAATAAGTTTACAGATAACATTTAAGTTTGAGACTAAAACAAAATATTTTGTATTGCTTGATTTAACTGAGAGGGGAAAAAAGCTTGTTGAGCGAGATTCCCAGTATAAATTAAGTATTAGACCATCGTCAGCGGGAATCAAACCCTGCACATGCCTGCTCCCAGAGATGTAATAATTCTCTTTAAATATTCATGCGAGACTGGAATAGCAGACACTATTTGATAGATTTGTTCACTCGTTTGCTAGGGGAATGGCGTTATGTAAACTTGCATTTTGAAATGAAAACATTAGGGATATAATAATTCTCTTCAAACATTTATGCGAATGGGAATATTGTGTGAGACCAAAGTATGTGAAGTTCCATTTATGGTTCAGATTGGGTTCCACTATAAGTGAAGTCAAAGTAGTAATTGTCTTTCCAGACGTTTTTCTTATATTTTAAAACTAAAAGCAATTACATCATTTATCAAAAATACTTCATGAGTATAATTTAAAAGTATGGGGAGAAAGGAAAGAATGTCATCCCGCAAGAAAGCGAGACGCCTGTGTTGAGTCTATCGAATCTAATTCATTACATCTTATCAGTGTTGTACAGATTTTATAAGCTTAAAAGCTTTTCCCATGCCAGCAACACATTATCACCTTGTATTATTTTATTTATTTAATATCTTTTTATCAAGGTATCGTGGCATGACGTATTAATGGTCTCGCCCATTATGACTGTATGTCTAAGAAGCATCATGTTCTATTTGTAATATCTTCTTTTTGTTCCATCCTCAAGCAGCCGATGGTACTTTAAACCCCATCTTTCACGTTTTAAGGACCCAGAGTTTATCAATCACTTTCACACCCCATGCTCCACATTACTAATTCTCGTGGCGTCCAATGTCTATTACTGCTGTTTCACTTCCTGTCTTTTAACGGAGTATTGGATGTCATATATTGCAGTGTTTGTAGTTGGTAACTAGACCAAGTAGATGCATTTTGAAATTGAAATAAAAGGATAATAAAAGACTTTTTTTCATTTACATGTCAAAGACCTTAGACGCAATAAGGGCAGTAGATCCAATTTCTTTCTTGTTTAGTTTATGAAAAGTACTAAAATACCAAATACATTTTAGCTATACATATTTTCGGAAGAGGGGGGGGGGTGGTAGTATTTGAAAATAAAGTACTCGAATTTGCATAAAAGCTGTCCGAACATGCTCTCCAAAAAAATTAAGCCCCCATCAAACCAACTAGTTCTCCCTACGTTCTGAAACCGTCCTAGAAAATCGTAAAGCGGGTTGCGGTCGGGGTAGAATGTGTAAATGATGTCCACAATACGATCCTAGTTCGTTCAAAAACAGTCCTCAAAACGTCCATCTCGTCTGTGCCCCGTCCACAGTCATTTCATTGGTTTGATCAAGTTCAGATCGAGTAAATTTGCCATTCCCAAAAAGAGAATTATCGATCACTCTGTATGAAAAATCAATATCTTCGTGTTTATCTACTTTGTTTTAATTTATGATTATAATTGATCTGCCCTTCGAAGAATAAAAAAAACACGGCCTTATAGACACCCTAAAAACTCACATTTATAACAATGATATGTTAACAAACAAAATATATGCAAGACGAGTAGTCTTTTTCCTCCTAATGTTTAACCATATCCTGTCTTGATCGCTCTTAATATACAACGAATTCCTATTATCAGCAGAAAAGAACCACCAACGGCTTCCCTTCTTCTTCTTCTACTACTATTCTTATTTTTCTTCTATTTTTCTTCTTCTTCTTCCTGAAACGTTACATCTGCAAGGACGCCCCCAAAAGGGCGTAATCCACCGCCACCTATACTGCAACGAAGGAACATGGAATACGGTCTAGCTTATTGATACCACTCTTTGCCAGGTACAAACAGACATTCCCTTAACATTAACCGGTGTGGTTGCCGTGCCATAAGGTTCGAGTCTACATGACAGAGCTGATCAATACCATTATTTACAAGCCTTTATTGCATACATCAAGTTCATGATTCTACTGCATTTTACCGCATAGGACGAGCTGTGGAAATCAATCGACTGACCAACATCAGCCACTCAAAAAGTAAAATCTAAGTGGTCTTAAAAGAATTGATCGGAGAACCAGTGAATCACTTAGAATATTTTAAAGGTGAACCTGATACAGTTGGGTGACGAGTAGTTCCGTTCAACCGTTAAATTTCCGGAATAACGAAATGTAGATAGGGGCTTAGGAGGTGACGTTTATTTCTTAGTTGACTAAGGCACAGGACCCATTGATTTGAAAGAGCACTTTTTTATTGGAACGAGCAAAGAGGAAAGAGTTTAGTTTGTTTGGTTGTGCTTGTAGTGCCATTTATTTTTCTTCTGTCAAGGAACGTTTAGCGGAATCCATCTCGCTAGAGATGACATCTGCTCGTGCATCGGCAACGGACAGGAGAACAATGCGATAAAATACGTTTGAAAAGCTCATGTTAGAACACGAAATATGAATGCGTTTATTTGTTCGAAACACCCAATTCTTAAAACTAATATCCTATGAATATTTTATTGAAGAGGGAACCCTTTCATTTTTCCTGCGGAAGAGCAATCGAAGTTAAGTTAAGTTTTTAAATCACGCTTTAGAAAGAGGCTGTCGGTTAGTACCTCAGTCGTTTCGCAAAATCTATTCCGAACCGATTCCAAGCCGAACGATTCTTGGCTATTTGGGATAACGCAACTCTTGGTTTGGTCTGTTATCGGTTTGGTGTTAGTCTAGTTGGTGTGATTTGGGATGTAATGTGGAATAGAGGGACGTTATTTTCTTTTTCATTTTTTAAAAATTCAATCTACGTTTTGAGAGACACGACTTTCTTTAGAAAAAAAATGACCCCATCAATCTCCTTATGTAAACTTTCGATGATTTTCTTTATTGAAAATCCAAAGTAAATGCCCCATGATCACGAACCAAAAGTAGAAAAATGAGAAAGAAATGACCTCATCAATCTCCTTACGTGAACTTTAGCTAAATTTCTTAATCGAATAGCGAAAGTAAATGCCCCGTGACCACGAACAAAAAGTAGGGGAAAATGTGATAGATGAAAATGGAGATCACTCACTATTTATTAAATGATCTTAGCATTGGGGTTGCGTAAAGTGAGCAAAAATGTTTAACGACGTAAAGCCATTAAATGTTATGGGCGCAAATCAGCGAAATATCTGAAAGTTGGCCCCTTGAGCCCCCTGAGCACCCTCTTCTAATGGCTCTGCCTATCGCTCAAAGAAACAGATCATTCACAGACGATACTTCTAATATAAGATAAAGAACAAATGTGAAAAGGCGGGTACAAAGTGAACAAATAGGTGTCGAGTTCCGATTTTCCCCTACACTGAACCGCTGTAGGGTACACGCCACCGGTTTCCAATATACGCCAGTGAAACTCGGATATAACAAGCTAAAAACATGTAATGCGTAGGAGTTCAACTTAATTACTTAAACCAATAAATCGAATGGAATCACAGAAAGACCTGTTGCTATGGACAGTATGCCACTCATGTCTTAATTTACACACGTGTTTAGGAAAAGTCAAGGCTTTATTCTCGATTCCTAATCAAACAGCTCGAAATGTCACAATGTTGTTCTACCAGAAGAAGTGTGGATAAAACAGACAGACAAAACCGATCGCAAATAGACAATAAACGTCAATCATATATTTGGATAGTATCATGTTGCCGTGGAAGGAATATTTGAGGAATTATATCGTATTGAGTGTCAACGTCTGGTAATGCGGTTCCAAGTTCTTTAGTGTACATATTTTTGAATAACAAAAATAGAATATTGCTTACTCCGGATGGGTGGGAGTTGAATCAGTGACGAAGTTAAAGATAAAGACGATTTTATTACATTCTTTAATCAGTAGTGCATTGTACAATCATTATCAATGGTATATACTTTATTACTTTCTATGAACTGTACACTGTGAAAGAGCATCAAAAAGTAAAGAGTAGTTTTTTAGCTACAGTATCAACCCTCTTAATACGAAAACGCGAAAAAGCTAGGATATGTTTAAAACAAATTTTCAAATTGTTTTAATCAACGGCCCGACTAATATATTCCTTTTTTTTTAAATATAAATAGAGCAAAATGCTCTGCGTTTCGTACATTGGCTTTTATGGCATTGAATTTACTTTCCTGTCTGAAAGCCGATTAAAAACAACAAATAATTTATCTCGGTTCGATAGGCCTGTCTGACGTTGGGACTTATCAAGCTATAATTCGGTGCGATGGGACTCTTAACAAAGTTGAGATGTCACTTCATTGCCATTCAACTCCACCTGAATCTTCACCAAACCATAAGGTGAACAACTCGAGTCCTTTTGGGAATAAGCGAATGCTTCATCACGTGACCGACATTTACTGCCAGAGAAAACAACGTCGGTTTGGTATCGCGTCGGTGGTTGCCGGTGATTGGCATTCAACGCAAGCTGACACGCTTTTAAGTCTATAAACAGTTTAACCTAAGCCCGCCGTGTTCTAGGAGTCATTTTGTTGACGCTCGACTGTGACCGTGATTTGCTCGGTCTCTGACGCACCGTCTGAGGGGGACATCATTCAAAAAGTGAATGCAAAGTGAACAGTGCAAGTATTACATTTAATTCATGGCGTATGTACTATATATGCGTTCACTTGCTTGTTTAGCGCATCTAATAACGTAAATGAATGACGCCTCGTGCATGTGCAGAGTTGGCGGGTGACGCTTCACTGCCATCTGACACAATTTCTGATAATACGCCATTCAATCCAATTCGATCCCTGCTGGGTATAAGCGTGGACTTACAGCGAATAATTCGTCACGTGACCGACATTGACTACCGAAGATAGCAACATAGGTCGTGCTTCCTTATGTCGTTCAACGCAAGATCTCGCTTTTAAAAAAATGTCAGAGCAGGACTAGAATTTAGTGAAAACAATAGATCTGAGCAATACCAATCGAGGGTAAATATGACGAGATATTATAACTACTTTTACACCCAATAAGCCAGCTTCCTTCGCTATGACCACTTCCAGGATCATTGTGTATTTATGTGTATAATAGAGCACAGAGAGTAAACTGAATATTTTAAGTGAATGGATCTGCTTTAAAAATCTGCGTAGATTCAAACCTTAAACGGTGTTCTATGCATTCTTATACAAAGCCTTGTAAAAACTAACTTGGCATTTCAAACAAACATTTTAAAAAATAACAGAAACAAAAAGCTACAGCTATAAAAACATCACCGACAACAATGCCCTGTCTACATTTTTGTATCTAACTTTTCCGGCACCCCTCCCGCTTCCTATCAGTACCAATTCCCACTCAGCATAGCCATCTCCATAGATTGGAATCGGAGTCTAGGGCAATCAGGGAAACGATGATGACGTCATCCTATCAATTGCCTGTTGCTGGACAATAACACAAGACGTAATCGTCCTTTTTGCCTTTAATGGACTCCAATATCCGCAAAATTACCGCCACACTAGCATAATCTAATAATACGCTGATAAGTCAATGGTTGTAAAAGCGATATGATTGGGAGAGAGAGAAAGAGATTTGGGAAGGAAGGGCATTGCATGACTTGCTTATGGAAAGAGAGAAAGAGTGAGAGAGGAGGGAGGAGAGAGAGAGAGAAAGAGAGATAGAGAGGGTGGATGATACAGGCATGGAAAGAAAATGTATTTGTCAGTAGAAAGAGAGTAAAGGGAAAAGATAAAAGAGAAAAGTAAGGGGACGTTTATGCAATCGGCAAAGCAAGATTTTGTGAATGCCATTCTCATTTGATTAAATATCCTCACCCTGGCGCACTTTTCTGGTTTATTGATATACTTTTTTCCCCCTCATGCCTTCCTTACGAGAAAAAAAAGCCGCACCTCAATATATGTTCCTCGTCACAAAACAGACAGGACAGTGAAAGCTTCATTAATCAGCTTTATCGTGCCTGCCTTCGCCCCGGACCCATCTAACAAAAAAGTGCATTCTGATGTAAGCTAGAGATAGAGTGGAGGCTTCATCCGGGGCATGTTGGTATACAAACCAACGATTCACCCTCTTTCCTTCTCTCCCTTTTTCCATTGCGCTCTCCCTTTTCCGAGGGGCATTTCTATTAGTGTTTCATTTATCTTCAAAATACCCTTCATGAAATCCAACTTGGCGATCAAAACATATACGTCTTCCACCTTATGATATGGCGGTCTTATTTCATGACGTTTTCCTAAGACGGTTGCAGTTTAAAAATATTCTCGTATATATTGGGCCTAAGGCCCTATTGATAGAGACAAATAAAAACAATCAGAGAAGAAGATTTGTTTTTCAGTGATATATTTCTATACAGAGTTCCTAGATTTAGGAAAGGTTGAGTTAGGTTAAATCTCATAATCTATAAAGGCAATGCCATAGGACATAATATGTTGAAGAAGGTATGAACAGGAAATACACAGCAAATATTTTCGTTTTTTCGTTGCAAATTACTAGAATAATATATGATATATTGATTATGCCTATCAAACTGCAAGTAAAGGTCGTAAAATCTGTTTTAATACCTTTCGAGATTTACTCTGCTAGGCTATCGGTTGTACTAAAGCAATCTCTCGAGGGTTTCACTCTAGAAAAGAAATATTGAGCTGATTTCCCTTTTGAAATTTATATCACAGATTCAGCTGTCAATGTTCGTTACCGAAATGTAATAAAGATTTATTATTTTTCTATTAAGTTATGCTTTATCCGATTCAAACAAATAGAAGTTATTGTACAATAAGGGCAGATACAGATTTTTTTTTCCGGCGGAGGAGGACGGAGTTTAAGCAGGTCCGTACACAATTAATGCAGTGGTTTCTTTGATTTTTTTTCTGCATATTAAACAAAAAGACGTGAAGAGCTCTCGAGTTTAGCTTCATTCGGCTATAATATTGAGTGACAAAGACGCCTCAAGCTTCAAGATAAAAACTACCACAACTTTCGGATCAACAATCCATCTGCTGAACCCTTTCAGTCAATGTCAGTTTACAAAAAATCATGCGGTTTTTACCTCTATCTTAAGAAGAGCATAAATTGGCAAAGAAAGGAAATAATTCATCAATATTCATCGCCATCTCAACGTCTCAACTGCTTAAAACTATTTTTAAACTTTGGCAGATAGATGTTGGAATATGGGTAACACTTGGGTAGAAATCAAGACACAAATGACATTTCAAGATATCAATTGATAATCGACTCACCATCCTCATGTAAGCCATGATGGTCAATTGCTGCTGCGTTTCATCCTGCAAAGGAGGAATAAAAAAACAACAAAGGGAGACATGTAAGGATGCGGAACAAGATATTAGATTGCAAATTGATCATGCCTTATTTCTACAATTGGTTTCAAGCCCGTGGAAGAAACACAACACCCTCAAACTAGGCTAAAATATGATTCAAGCGGCACATTGAGGGCAAACCTGATTATATTTTCTCTCTTAATACAAGCTTTGCTTTTATCCTTCTTTCTAGATTATTCTGATTCAATTTCATCGCCATAATCTTCCCTCCCACCTTTTTGGGAACATATGCCGCCGCCAGCAAGCAATTTCCTCCTCGTACTCCGTACAAAAGGTCACATTTGTCCACACGTAGTTTTGAGTGCATGCGTGCTTCTCCTTACAACCATTCTCTGAACTTTGCTTTTGAAATATATTCTTCAATCTCTTTACTCTGCTCCCGAAATGGTTTTCTTGAATCTCACCTACCACCTTTTATATCATTGTGATTGGTCTGCTATGGACATAATAGGATGCCATTAAACAATTTAAATAAAGTTACAAATAAAAATTACGACCACAAACGACATTACAATATAGCCATTATAATTTGTTTAACCAATATTCCCTGAGCACCCTATGTCAAATTGGCAACACAAAGTGTAAAAGAAAAATTATATCTACTTTTAATGATTCAAAAGAAACTATATTTCGTTATTGTCAGGTTGGCTATTGCATCACTATCAGATAGTATACATCGAAAACTGTGGGAAGCAATAACCGTTAAGATGGTTAATTCAGGCTAATTCTTATTTAATTCAGGCTAATTCTTATTTAATTCAGGCTAATTCTTATTTAATTCTTTTAAAAATATTTCTAAAATCTCTTTTAAGCACCTTTCCCGTTTTTTTTTTTTTTTGTGTGTGTAAAGTTCTTCAACCCCATCGGAAATCCCATTTTGAGGGGAAAATGGGGACATCTACCTCCGAAGTACAATAAATAATCTTATGTTCATGAGAGTTACGTCAAATATATCGTTGATGAAAAAATGACATGAGATTTCTATTGACTTGATTGAAGTCGATCTGCTGCATTGATGATTCAATTCAAGACATAGAATTCAAAATGCATACAATAGACTGCTCCTGTGTAATTCCAAAATTAATGTTTGTAAGCATCGCCAACAAAATCGTAGCCTGTATCTAAGAAAGAGAATCGTGAAACCTATGGATTGGAGAGTGCTCTGCTTCATGGGTCCGAGGCATGGACTCTGAAAACAGCAGACATCAAAAGGTTGGAGAGTTTTGAAATGTAGCTTTGGAGGAAGAGGCCAAAGATAATTTGGATGGCTTGAGTGACAAAATTGAGTTTTACAATGAGTGAGGGAGGATCGAAAGTTAAATGGAAGGAGGGACAGAAGAAATGGATTTGTAAAATTCTATGGTGTAATGTACGCCTGAGAGATATAATCGAAGGAAAGATGGAAGAAAAAGGACAGTGGGGAAGGAAAAAAAAAAATATGACGTTGGATGGTATCAAAGCAAAGGATGGTTACTAAAATATACCAAAAGGAAAGAGCTCAAGACAGAAAAGGCAGAGCGCCAGAGAGAGAGAGAGAGAGAGAGGGGGAGGGAGATTGCTTTGGAGATACGTTGAAACTCTAAAATCTGCTGCTCTAGGACATTTAAGTATAACGATTAAAAAAAAAAACCCAAGTGTTACTCGAACCGGATTTATTCTAAAGTCATTCACATGCTAGAATCATCTTAAGCTCGGTGTTAAGTGCAAATAAAAAAAAGTGTTAAGTGCAAATAAAATCTCCATTCTAGATTTGTTCTGCTAATAACACCAACGAAGATGCGACTGAGGTTTTTCAAGAGTGACCTTACAAAATAAAATAATTCGGATGGAACATTTTTAAGGAAAGGTATTTGCCATTATACAATTTAGCATGCACGTAGCTCGGTCTCCACTCCACATTTGCCATTGGACCGCTAATCTTAGACTGCATCGGTTTCTTCTTGCGTTCGACATTGATTCTGGATTATGTTATCCTTCAGTATTGTACTACCAGTCCAAATATGTACTTTTCTCCCAACCTTGTTGTTACAACTGCGCCGCTCACCAGAACAGGCATTGCGCTTCTCATGGTTCGAGTGGGTGCAGTCCTTCAGTTCTTTTCGGAAATCCCCGAAGAGAGAAAGAGAGAGACATACTAGTAAGAGATTAGATGTGTGCTGCTGATAAAGAACCTATTGTTTAAGATCAAATGGTACCCAAGACGATGACATAGACATAGAGTTAATAGATATTTCACGCCTGTAATATATAAAGTCCTTTTATCATGGACCTTCCAATAAGTTCAGCTTCTTTTCAAAACGATGAACCAGTAGATATAAACAGATAACATAATATGAGACATTATACTAACCATGATTTTCTCATTTAAGAAATAATAGGAGATGTATATTGCGAGAGAGAGATAGAAAGAGAAATCGGGGATCGAGATATGGATAGATAGATAGATAGACAAATAAATAGAAATGAGAGAAAGAGATAGAGAGAGAAAGAAATATACAGAGGGCGAGAGAATGCGAACGGGAGAGAAGGAGAAATACCGAGAAAGAGACATAGAACATGAAAGAGGGGGAATAGGAAAGACAAAGATAATGTGAATGAAGGAGATAATTATGTAGAAAGAGAGTGAGGGGGGGGGGTGGATAAGTGTGAGTCTGAGGATGAGGTAGTCAGTAGTCAGATCTACCTCACTCTTGTATAGCGATGACGCAGGACTAACATGTGGACATGCTTGGAAACAGATATCATCACAGCTTTTTTTTCACCAGACATCACCCTTCTTACTCTTATAGATCATCCTTCTCGTACTTGAGTATATAGATGTGTCTACAAATATGTGAGGCCTTTTATGTCATTATGGGTTTAACCAGTACGTCTTTTTCTTTCTATCTGTCAGTTCCTCTTTGCCTTTTCCCATCCGCCTAAAACCTGCTTCCTTTATCTAATTTATTAAACGAATTTCATGTTTTACTCGTCAGTTTGTAGCTCCTAATCGTAAATTTCAATCTTCAAATCGTAAACCAATTTTAATACCATATCTCTGCATTTTATTCATATTGCTGTGTCATTTCTTATTGCTGTATCGTTCCAACAATATTTTGTTCTAAAAAAGAAATACTAATGTTCGCTCCTATCATATATTCATTGACTCCATCAATCACATACATCACATTTCATTTATGGATCTTGTTGACGTCACTGACAGTCACATTAACGTTGACATTATGATAACATTATGCTAATAGTCCGTCTTGAACATTTAGATGTACTTCTAGGCTTTTCCGCACGACTGATGCTGCATTAATACTGACAAAACATAACCTTGAAACAAACGAATCGATTTCATTATGCTTAAAGTGCATAATCTTGAAACAGATTGTGATGCCCCAGCTTAAAGGCACATTGTCCTACTAGCAGCTACTTGCTCCCTCTATATAGAAAACTTCCCCAATCGGTGCCTGTTGGTCCTCCATGATCCTCGTTTGTTTATGTTAAATGAGAGCTGAGATAATGAGATAGCCACCTGTCACAGTGACCTCACTGGCTCGCTGAGCGGTCGTTTACTTGTTTGTTAATTTCCCAGGGTCAACAAATACATGAAATATAAAGCTCGTAGGCCAAAACAAAAAAAATCTAGTTGTATTAAAGTGACTCGGTAACATTGTTGAAGGTTGATGAAAAACTGCGTAATTTTTGTATGAAATGTAACTTATTATATTTCTTCTACTGTACTTATCCTCTAACATGCAGAAAATCTAAACTACAAAGATATGGTTTTGTTTGAAGGTGTCCTAATCGAACAGATTCGTTTTTCCCAATTGTTATCATTAATACTGGTCGGTTTCCACTCAAACTTTCAGATTATCTTTAATTGTACATCTAGCATCGAAGTCAATACCTTAGCACCATTTTCTCTCATCTGAACGACGTTACCAAGTCCTATTAATTATTCATTAGTATGTGTGGGGGTGCAAATTTTGTATTTCTATTACTAAATATGTCCATTCAAAATGCTTTAGCGTCTACCATATTTTGACAATTGTACATCCCACTTCATTATTTGAAGAGGATGGTCTGTTTAAACTGAGTTTTCAGATGACTGGTCTGTACAGATAGTTAGGCACGATCAGTAAATGGACATGGTAGCACATTATTGATATGCCCCATATACAGTGCGTCCCAGAAAAAAAAAACGAAACAGAGAATTATCGATGTTTTATCATTACTTAATCACATTTATATTTAATAAGTGAGTTATGAAAATCAATTTAAAGAGAGGCAACCGAAAAGTCATTTGGCGGGCGGTATCTGAATTTCAAAGAGAAAACCATATTTCTAGCAAGTTGGGTTTCTGCCTTTTCATACGACACCTCAATCAGAAAAATGAGCAAGGAATGACAAAGTTCTGTTTGTTTAAAGTAACCCTTACATTTTAGCAAAAAGCAGAATTGACAAAAGACTTAACTCCGTTTTACTGACAATCAGCCATGCATGAAGTCTTACGTCTACGGCTGATTGTCAACGAAACGGAGTTAAGTCTTTTGTTAATTTTATTTGTTGATACGGCAGGCAGCCAGTGAAAACTAATTCGTTTAATCAAATTATGGAAATGCAAGTACTACTTTAAACAATCATAACTTTGTTATTCCTTGCTCATTTTTCCTGATTGAGGTGTCATATGAAAGGGCAGAAACTCAACTTTCTAGAAATGTTATTTTCTCTTTGAAATTCAGATATCGTCCCTCAAATTACTTTTAGTTTTCCTTTCTTCAAGTTGATTTTAATCACTCATGCGTGAAATATCTAAGCTTTCCAAATAATTATGTGTCATTTATTAAATATAAATGTGATTAAGTTATGATAAAACATCGATAATTCTCGGTTTCGTTTTTTTTCTGGGACGCACTGTATAGAAATATATACTGTGATGGCTACATATAACAGTTTTCGAATCAATTATGTAGAATAGATTTGATAGCCTTTACATATAATTATCATCATCATAAGTATTATTATTGTTATTATTAATAAAATGATTATTATTATGATCATTATTTTTAAAAGGAGTAGTAGTAGTTTCACCATCATTATCATTAGTATTATTATTATTATTAGAATTATAAGTATTGTTGTTATTATTAGTAGTAGTAGTAGTAGAAGTAGTAGTAGTAGTAGTAGTAGTAGTAGTAGTAGTATTCTAATTATTCGTATCGCTTTTATTATCATAAGGCTTATAATGGTGAGGATGATCATTATAATTCGGATTAGAATTGAAAAAAAAGTAGTCTAATTATCATGTTTGGCTTTGACTGCTTTGTCAGAGGGATAGAGGTTTATCTCTTATTACTACATTTACTAAATTCACAAATTTCTTTTAGGATAAGCTTTGGAGAAGTAAGAACAATAAATTTTCTCAATTATCTTGTTATGCATATAGGTGGATAGCAATTCCAATCAAAATGGAAATCATTCCTTAAAGCATCTATATAAATACAATTCCTGTGCATAACCATCATGGAAAGTAATGAGTATTTGGATCGTGAGCATGCACTTTTCTTCGCGGATATGTAAGATAATTTTTATGAAAGTGGGAGGGTCAGAAAATTGATGAAGGACAAGCTCTCGATGAGTATTGTATGATGTTATGCATTCTTGACACTGAGGAAATATTTATATCAAAGCCTAAGGTTATCTTCTTTTCAGAACGAATGTAACTATCGAATCCACACAATGTTTTTTTGTGTGTATTCAAATATTTGTTTATTCATTTTGTATTTGTTTATTCATTTATTTATTCATTTGTTACGTTTTTAAATATAAAAATCAAGCTAGTCCAATCCAGAGGACCTGCTTCACAAAAGGCGCCCTACAATGAATACAGATAATTTATTACAACGTAATATATTAACCATTAAAAATACATGGTATTGATAATAACAACTTTTAACTGAAATGGAAACACCAGCAAAAATAGTAGAGGCAGTGAAACGCTGGAAATCAGTGGCTGATTGTCCATGCGACATAACGATGTCCCAGTCAGACCGCGCGAACCGACTCAAAACCTACCGCTTATCGACAGAATATTGGCTTTTCGGGGTAATGTAACGTCTGGTTTGACCTGTTGTCGGTTTGGTGTCGCTCTTGTCGGTCAGACTTGGGTATTGTAATTTCAAAGGCCAGTAGTTACTTCCTTGCAAGCTTCATTATCTAATAACTCCAGTCACATACCCAAATCAGTTCCAAACAGACCGATTCTTATTCATTCGTGGTAATGTCACATGTGTTCAGTCCATTATCGGTTTTGTGTCGATCTCGTTGGTGTGGCTGGAGGTATTGGAACGATGATAAAGGCGAAAGAAATAAAGGTAAACTTACGAATTTGATGATCTGTGATGGTAGAAACCTGAAGTACACCCAGACAGGTCTGGCAGCATCTCGCACAGGTCTAGCAGCTTTGTGCCCGTACTCGGTCATTAGTTTATTCACCAAGGTCTTCTCACCTCTACCATCAGAGTAACTATGGACTGTAGGCCAAAAGAAAATAAAAGATACAGACTATATTATTTTAAAGTCAATATTTAAAAAAAGAAAATCGTCGCTAAAAAAGAAAGGGTACACGTTGAATATATATTATCGGCATGCCTTGCAATATGCGTTAAACATATTTATATAATGCCCGGTTTCTTTGTCGCCGAAAGTACGGGGGCATTTACCTGAAAAATTGACATTGAGAATCTTATTTGTGAGCTTTAACTGCTGACAGTGTATTTTGTAGTTTTACCTCTGCATTTTGGGGGGATAATTTATCTTCTAATAATTACCCTTCACTTGATCGACTCTGTCGTAATTATGGTAACTGGCATTACTTAAAAGCAATATGCAGAGACACCTATGTATCATTGATGTCTACATATATAGCTTAGACGGCATGCCTAACACATATAAGCTTTATGATGCTTCCTTGATGAATGTTTATATAAATGGACGTCACTTTATTGGCAGACGATATATATCTGACCATTAAGTGTTCTATTTTCTTTACTTCTGGGATGGACAAACAAAATGCCTTGTATGACATATCTGTAAGATGTTGAGCGATGGCATATCCATTGGAAATATAGCTTAATGGTTGCATCAAGCGGCCCTTTACGTCACATCTATTTTATCTTTGGCTGTATCATTGGTCCGGGCAAAGTGCCGTTTCTGCGTCTAGATGGAGTCCGAGATTGCGGGCCGATGTAAAGATGTAAAGGAGACTTTTAAAGGGAGGTCAAAATATACTGCCTCCGATTTATTTTCCACTTTTGGAACCAATCCCTACATTGTTCTAGTTTTTGCATCATGTAGGATATCAACTGAGTTCCCGAACAATATGTCTGCTTCTTTCCTGAATCGTACTTAGCATATGCACTCGTTAGACATTTACTTCAAACTTTTGTTTGCAGTCGATGGCCTTCTGATATTTAATACCATCACGATGGCGATGATGATAGTAACAATCTACTACATAGCATATTACCGATCCCAGGGGATGCTCAATACGCCAGACAAATATTTTTTGAACATACTCGAAACCAATAGAATTAAGATTACATAACAAAACAAACAACTGAACAAGCATTTCTAATTGTATCTGTTTTTCTCTCTCATAAAAAAGTATATAAATGGGTCAACGCCAAAGGATTTTGTTGGGTGTCTATAATTATTGCACTTCATAGTGCACATTGGTGTTGAGACAATCCTTATTGTCATTTTAAATATCATAATTACAAAAGATTGTTTTCGTATTGTTTGTAAATACCTAAGAATTAGTATAAATTGTTGAACTTGCAAATAAGACACTTGAAATATTTCTCCTTGGGTATTAGTAACATTGAACTCTCTGTGAGATAGTAATGTTTGATGACGGCGTTTGTATCGAAAACCTCTATGAAGCCGATCGTCATTCTAAATTCAAGGCATATCACTGGCGTCGAGGAGCACAACCATGGGTAAATTGTGCCCATTATTGGGAACCTTCTACAAGTCCAAGCAATCTATACACCACCACAATTGCTTGATTATCAATCTTGGGCTGTTTTACAGTCGGAAACCCATGACAAATTATGAGCATTCTGGGCTACAAAAAGCAGCGCCCATTTTGACCGATTTAGGACTATGCACTCATCAGTCACACAGACATTTTGCGCCGGAGATTTCCATTAATTTCGTCCAATCAGTGCACTGTCCTCGCGAAGTGCAATCGACGAAATTGAACCCCTGCTTTGAATCATGGAAGCCAAGGCAAGACATTTTCTACGAACGCAACCTTATTCTTATTCTCACATCTTCAGCCTCTTCACTTGACACTGACTTAACTTAAAACAGGAAATATTTATGATTTATGAATTTATTTTCGGGGGCATACTCAGCATTGGATGGGACCGGCAAACTAAATCATCCCTCCCTTTTGAAAGCCAAGAAACAAAGAGAAGGGTTGCAGTAGGTTTACATCACACAGGGATGTCAAACGCGACCACTTCCCTTGTTCCGTATATGTATGTACCTTTAAACTGCTTACACAGAAGTGTGAATTCAAGTGGATTTAAATCGGGTTTCTGATATGATATCAAGCTATGGAGGAATAATCCAATCCTGTTTTATTATAACAAAAGCTCTGGGTCGAATGAGTATTACGCGTCATCTCCTTTAGATGTGAAACTATTATTTCTTCTGACGTTATTCGAAACTATTCATACTCAAAGTGGTTCAAATATTGTTTTTGGCCTACGGGATGAGAATTCTGAGATCCATCGGGGGGGAGGGGCTATAAGGTACCTTTTAAAGGGGCAACCTTGTTTGTCTTGGTGTAGGTAGTTCGTTATCTACTTTGGGAAATTTTGCACGAATTTACCCCCATCTTGACCCGTTAATGTCAAAGAATAAGCCCAATAAGCAATCATGATTCCATAAGTTCTATAACAAACCATACAGTTGAATCAGGTCATGTAAGAATCTGGAGGTCGAAGATGAATGGGGGAATGGGATGAAGACACAATCGACTTCTCCTGCGTTAACCCGAGTCAAGCGAAGCACAACCATGTCTGCTCGACCAAGCGGATAATCTACCTTTCAAACAACGGAACAGCTACATGTAACTCGGTGCGTGAGAAAGGTAAGGCAACGGCGGATTAAAGGACTAGTACCGCATGGTTGACATTCTCATAGCCTTGTCTCTTCTCCTTCTTCTTTTTCTTCTACTCTCTCTCTCTCTCTCTCTCTCTCTTTCTGTATCTCTCTCTCTATCTCTCTCTCTCTTTGCTCGGTTCGTATGCCCTTTCCATGGCTCCTCCAAGTTCTTGTCCGCTCCTTCCCTCTCTAGATCTCTATCTTTCTCATTTTGTTTCTTCTCTCTCTTTCTCTCTCTCTCTCCAATTTTCTTTCTACCCCTTATCTATGTGTATCTCCTCTCTCTCTCTCTCAATCTTTCCGCCTTTCTTCATTTTCCTTTTCCTCTCCTCCCTGGCTCTGTGCAACATTCTTTTTGTGTGTGTCTCTGTCGCTATATTTTCTCTCTCCTCTTTCTTTCTCTCCCCCTCTCTCTCTCTCCCTCTCTCTCTCTCCTCTTTCTTTCTTTCTCTCTCTCTGTCTTTCTCTCTCTTTCCCATCTATTCTCCCCTTCCTTTTGCTTCACTCATTTTCTGTCAAACTGAAAAATACAGGATCCAATTTGCACCGTCAACGGTTCGATAGAAGCACTCCAAAAAAGGTTCTATTTTGAACATCAAATTTCTTGTGCAGCAATGTGGAATCTTTTACGACGAACTAGAGTGTTAAAGGGAACCGGGTTCGAGCAGTTCTACAATATGAACTTCAAAAGGCTCGATTTTGTTTTAAGCTAAAATGTTAAATCGTTCCTCCCCTTAGGGGCACTTCTTGGTACCACTTTCGGATGCATTTTAACATTTGTTTCTTGTGCTGTGTTTTTATCTACTCCTCTATCTCTATCCCTTTACCTCTAACCATCTTTCTCTCCCCGTCTTATCGATAGGACCGTATATAGATGCGGAAATGGAGGAGAATATGTCGGGATCTTCAGACGGGGAAAGGAGAAAGAAACAATATATGATTATTTTACACGGCGTGGCGAAGGAAGTCGGGCAATACAAAGAGAGCAGGTGGGTGGGAATGGATGAGTGGAGGGAGGGTGATAGATGCGGCCTGGTCAAGGCGGGTTACGTCAGAGGTATCATGCAAACAAAATGACCCGCGAATTAATTAAATGATAGGAGGATTAGAATGAAATGGACACAAAGGGTGCGCTGGAGATGAATACAAGGACCATACAGTGGGATTGAAGATGGGAGATCAGTATCCTTTAGAGAGACATGTATAATATGTCGATATTAAACAGCCTAAAAAATAGAAGAGTTTGATAATAAACATTGAAAGTGGTCTAATGCGTTAACAAAAGAATCATAGTTTTCGATAAATGTGCTTTAGAAATGAAGAACAGACTGGAACAATAAAGAATTTTAAAAATCCATCCAAACTTTATATTGTGTACATGTATGTATGATTCGGTGTGGTCGAAAAAACCCACGGTTTTACTTTATCTCATTTAGCCGTGATAGATGGGACCTCGACCTTAGATATCAGGGAAAAGAAAGTCCACATGCAATCTATATTATCTACCATGATGATTTATAAATTGATAAAGATAATTTGAATGTGCCCTATATACTCTAGGCTATCATTGTGTGTAACATTATAGACCAGAGGGTATATTGTGTTTATATATGTTATTGGTGTTATTTTGCTAGACGCCAAAACAATTTGATCTAGGATAACATAGACAGACAAACAGAATGATTCAAAGCGCAGGGGGGTTCTATCTGAAAATAGTAAGATGATTAATTTCAGAAAAATCAAAACGAACTTGATGACCTGATAATATTCGAAACCATAGCATAACTTATCATAATTCTTGTTAAAGGGATCCGGTAACTTTGTCTCAGATTCTGAAACAAAATTCTGGATTTAGCTCATGATGCAATGATAATTATAAACCTTTAGGTCAGTCAGGAACCCCATGAATTTTACATCCGATCGCCTGGCTGCCTGGCTGATTATCAAGATATTTATGATAGGAATTACAAATTTTGAAAACCGTTCGCCTGACGGATTTCATAACACTACAGTCTATTGGGGAAACGAGTATGGTAAAACCGGTCACTCAAAGATTTTTACTTTTTTGAGGCACTTCTTGATCATTTTGAAGCGCGATTTTTTTAGGGCTTCAATACTACACCATATCACAGACACTGATAACAAGTAGGGCCGTGTTTCCCAGATTTAACATTGTTAAACGATCCCTTTAAAGGCATATTGTACCACGTCTATTGCGACAGTATAATATAATTTTTTTAATTTTCAAATTTGTAAATACTCAAAAATATTAAAACCCTCGCTCTTTTTGTATTTCGATTTTGATGTAAATGTATTGTCTAATCAGGATGAGTTCTATTTTAAGAAGGAAAAGAAAAAGTCTATTTATGTTTTTAGTTACTACAATCGTCTTCAGCTAGCCAACTGTAGGTATAAGACAAAAAAATGTCACGCGGATGATTGCAACCGGAGCAGCCTTTTTATAAACAAAATGTGGAGTAACGAATTTGACAGCTGACTTTATCATAAGTTATCAGGGTTCTATTTTAGTTTTCATGCATTTTAGCAGAATCATATTCGCTATAAATTCTTTCAATCCATTGCTTGGACAATCTAACATTGTCCTATTTATGTACATGTACAGAAATTAACTTATAATTGCATTACATCCGTGTAAAGCTTCTCTGACTGTCACATTTTCCCCATTAGTCTGAAAAGCAGCTGGGAAGTACATCACGGCGTACTTGTGAAACATTTTAACAGACTTCATTCTGTATTGTCACGTTACATCCTTATCAAGTTTGACAGGCAGCAGTGCGATCTAATTGACTATGGTTTTCTTCTGTCACATCGTAGATACAATTAGAAGAGAATGAATAATATCAAGAAAAATGTAAGACAAAAACAGAGATTTTACGATAAATGGAATGAGAAGGGGAACATCATTTCGGGACAACTTATCCAACGTATTTCCATGGCACTCCGCGAATACAAACACTTAACTGTTTGGCCTAAAATGTCTCTCTTTCCGGGCTTTTTATCTCACAATATCAAAAGTGTCAAAGGAAATTTTAACAAGAAAGATAAAATCGCGATATAAGATGCGTGCTTTTTTTTTTTTGGGGGGGGGGGGGTTTGATACCAGAACAGCAAGGGCAGCTCGAAGAAGATTTTAGACCCTTTAAATTACCCCCCTTTAAGAAGGTCGCCCCCAAATTAAGCGCTAGGTCAAATCAATCAATATAGTGAGGAGTCTGCGAATCCACCATAGACAGCCAATGCACTTAATCACTAGACAACTGCCATAATCTAAGTGGGATGAAAATTGATTAAGTGTTCCATAAGTTGCAAAATACGTTTTTTACGAGTCATAAGTGCTGGCTAGAACGGTTCAACGCGTCATTATGGCCACGGATTCTAATAATAAGGAATATTTCTCCTGAAGTGAGACAGAAATGGCAAAAATAGTAGATATGGCTGGCGTCAGCGGAAACATTCACGATTGCAATCTAAATGTTAATCCAAGGCTTTTACGAAGTTAAGTCGACAGTAGATATGCATTGATTGATATTAAAGGGAATCATGAACATCATTATTCCTAAACAGATTTAATAAAGGAACAACCAAGAATGAAATTAGTTTTATATCAAGCGTAAATCAAATCAGTGCACGAGCTAGATATTATTTACAACAATCGTATGCAATCAAGCCTCATTATGTCTAAATATATTAATATAACAACTGTGTTAATCTCAGTATGGTTATATGGTTATGTAAAATCTTTTCTTTTTTTTTTCCAAAATATAATTTCACGCGTTCAAGTCAAAATAATGCATCTGTTTGCTTACCATATTCATAGGTATCTTATGTTTTACTCGTAAATTATCTTTCGTAGTTCTTTTCTGAAAATGTTCAAATATGCAAAGTTAAAACAAAAATTCATTCCTCGTAGGGTTTTAAACGCTGATGACTCTAAGACAAGCTATGGAATCATCACTTTCACCATATTTATGAAAGCTTTGAGGATTCAGTTGTATCATTTGAGGCCTATTTGTGTTTCAATTGGGAACGGTATCTAGTTGAGTAAATGAAGTAAAGAGGTGTTCCCTGACGGTCATGCTTTACGTCTAGAAATGGAAAATGAAAATAGAAAAATGTTGCAATACTGTCGCATACCACATTTCAGACAATAGCAAAGATCACCTGCTCGACCTATAAATATATGCTCTACATCCACATGCAGGCACATGATGAGATAATGTTGACCTTGTGGAAAGAAAGAAAAGTGCATGGACCATTCTGCATCTTATATCAGCCCAGCTCATAGAGACTGGCTGTCCGAGCAATCATGACGCAGATATCCAATAATCCTCCTTCTTTAATATGAGATCTGACCGATATAACAGAGAAGTGAATTTGATTTTGACCTAGATAATAATGTTGCCATGCAAGGACACCTGCGATAATCAGCATAATTGAATATCATAATTAGGGTATGCGTTTTTGGTATGTTTTAATGGTTATCATGGTTTTTTGCAAAATATGTAATTCTGCAAGCTCATAATGCCTATGAAATCTTGTCATTGAACCATTATTATGTACCATCTTTTCTATTAAAAAAAAACAAATGTTAGTGAATACGAACAAAATTAAACCGATGGAAGAGCTCTGTGCGTGCATTAACATAAACTGTAGGGGGAATGTATTCAGTTTTACAAAACAGCAGTACGAAGGCAGTGAGAGAATGAGTTTTAAAAAATAGCAATGGAGAGCTTACTATAGTATTCCGAATGATCAAGTAAAGAGATACACAGTATAGTATACTGTGTATCTCTTTACTTGATTACTGAGATGTCAGAACGGTGTTCTTGATACCCGTAAATGCAAGGGAGGTGGGATTGTTTTTTTTTTCTTCTCTTACGGCAAGAACGATTATGTGCCCCCATTAAAGTAATATTATTTCCCAAATGGTTTCGTGGTCCATTATTTCAATTTTAATATATTAGGGTAAGGTAAGACGATCGCCAAGATTCGGGAGAAATCGACTAAAGAGCAATTTCAATTCCCTACTGTAATGCCAATATGAATCATGTTGGATTAACATAAAACCTGTTCTTGTAATTTGAGTGCATTTCAAAAAAGTGATGGAGAAGGCTAAATAACTTGCCTGAGGTTGATTTCTCGAAAGTATTTGCGATTCCGTTCAATTTATATTGCCCCTTGATTTCACGACATAAGCTCCTGCGACAAAGCATTCCCGGACCGGTCATTTTCTCACACTAATCAATTTTCGTAATGCATGTCTCAAGCTAATACTGTATTATTTCTAACCCTAAACCCTAACCTACAACCCAATCGCAACTCCATGCAGCCTTAACTTTTTTATGAAAATGAAGACCGTAGTAAAATATAGCCGGAGTACACTTCGGTTCACCTGCCTTTATTATTAAACACTTGGTTTCAGTCCCGTTTCCTAGATTAATTAATTATTCATAACAAGAACGGAAAAGATCCTTATTTTTTCATTGATTATGAACACTTTGTACACGCAATTTCTTTTCAAAGTTGTTCTACGTAATACCACTTATTCACAACGTATTCATCCAACTATAAAGAACACAAAACAGAAATACTTTCTTAGGAGTGCGAGTTCGTTTTTAGATTAATTGTCTTAGATTTTATAAAAACCCGTGGAATAATACACTTAGCCTTCTATTACATTTTATCATTTTTAAATCGTTTTGAAAAGAATTTAAGCAAAATTTCATTCATTGGGGTTACCATGGTAATTCCTTACCCAAATTTTCCTCCGTTAGACCACATGAAAAGCTATCTATCGAAAAGAATATATTTTCAAACCAAGATAATCGAAATGATAAACTAGACGAGACAGAGCGAGACTGAATGAAAGATAAAACCCATATACAACATATAATAGCTCTGCTCGAAAATGTGATTAGATTACCGTCTTTTCTAAAGAATGGTTCTCAAAAGTCTAAAATCTGCTTATTTCAGCCATCTTTTTTTATCCAGCCCGAAGTAACCTCAATCACAATCTGATTTCTTTTCTGGTAAACCACAGATTCGCTGCTGCCCGAAAGTGCTCTGAATCAAGAAAGAGTATTAGCAGCTATGATACCCGAACATAACAATTCTATTCACATTCTCTTATCTGATCAGATTTAACTAAGCTTATCTCGAAATACCAGTGAATAATAAGGATTGTAAAAAGAGCTTTAGGACCAGTTTCAATTACCTATGTCTACCACATTGACGATTTTGAAAGATCTGTCCATTCTGTAGCTCTTGTTATGCTTAATGGTATCAGACAAGCAAATCATATTTTAAATTTCTTTTATTAAAAGTGTCACTTACCCGTTTGACAATGCAAAACCAGGATCGTCACCAAGAAGGAGAAGATAAAGATCGGTCGATACATCCTGTGCGCCATTATCTTCTAAAGACGTGGAACTCTTCTCGCCAAAACTTCCTTCCAGACAAAATTGAGATAAGAGAAGAAGTAAAAAGAGAAAGAACAAAAAGCAGAGAAAAAACACGATCGCGGCTAACGGAAAAACCTTGCAATATCCGTCACCAGGTTAGCGTATTCCGAGCATAGGCTTTTCTTTTTTTAAAGGAGAGAATATTATTCCGAGGAGATATCCGAAATTAAAAATCTCAGTTGTTTGCGCGGGGGTTCCAATACTTAAGACTGATATAGAAAGCGAGAGAGAAGGGAAATCTCGCTCACCTTCCAACTCAAAAGGACTGACTCGATGTACTTAAACACAGCTATAGGAGTACTACGGCAATATGCTAGTCTTTTGTTCAGTCGCGCTTAGCAGGTTGCTACTTCTATTTCATTTATTACAATAATAATGGGTGTAAACAAAGTAATATTAAATGTCAAAAGCCCTTTCCCTTTATTGTAGAGGGATGAGGGAAAGAATTTTAAAAAATACTTTACTATCCCCTCTCTCTCTCTTCTCCTTGTCACTTTGTCCCCTCTACGTTCTAGATCGTACTTGACATTAATCTCTCTCTCTCCCTCTCTCTCTCTCTCTCTCTCTCTCTCTCTCTCTCTCTCTCTGTTGTACCTCTGTCTCTTTTTCCTCTTTCATCTCTCTACATGAACCCATGTCTCTCTCTCTCTCTCTCTCTCTCTCTTTCTTTCTCTGTATCTCTTTGTGTGTCTTCCTCCCTATTTATTATCTTTATTTTCCATAGGAGACCTTTGCCAAAAACTAAAAATAATTTTCATTGTGGTATATCATTTTGAACCATGTGTTTCCCCTAACCATTTGCGGAGGTGCCACTAGACCATATTGAAATATTAAAGGGATTATTTGCCGACAAGCAAAGAAAGAGAAATAGAGACATCGATCAGTTATAGTTCTCCGAAAATATCAAGCTTTCCTTTGTAAAATCTTGAAAACGAATCCCAACACCCCTCCAACGCACCTGCCCTGTTTTCTCATTTTTAATGTATTTTTGTTTTCTTCCTTTCCCTTTCTATCTTTACCTGAAGTCGCTTCAGTCCCTTCTAGGTACACAGGTAAGTCCAGATTAGTATTGAGCAAGAGCAGCTATTGTTTTTTTAATCTCAGGGGATCTTATTTCAAGGATTGTAAAGGAAATCACTAAAACCAGACCTTCTTTTTCAATAAATTTATTTTTGAAAAAAAGATTATATGTTTTGCTAAAGTGTAGTCTGAGAAAACAAACATATTTGTTGTGTGTTTTATTCTAACAGAGCCTTGCATGCAGTTGGGCGGCTCGGGAAATTCGGGCACTTTGTAGACCGAAGCCATCTAGCCATATCTGCTTTATTTGTTTTTATATCACGGTTAAGTTCCACTCAAGCTCATAATTAAGTAATTTAGTGACATGCACTGAACCACCGGTCGCTTTAAATTGAACACAAAAAATATAGTATGTTCATTCCTAGCCTGTCATCCTGCAATCCTGCAGACAGGTAAAACAAGCTCGAATGCTAAACCTAGTGATGGCGTAGCCAGTTTTTCATGTGGGGGGGGGGGGGGG
>BEXV01000519.1:124306-134403 GCA_003118195.1 Hemicentrotus pulcherrimus | reverse complement strand
TTTTTGCTTTTCCCACTCATCCATGTATGTAAATTCGATTTAAATTATTTAACTTATTTATGACGTGCGATATATTGAAATTTCCGTTATAATCATTGTTATTCTTTCCTTGAACTATTTTTTTTTTCTTTTCCATATTGATGTATTTGTATTTTTTCAGTTTTGTTTGTACATGACTTGTATCAGTCTCCCGTTTGTTTTAACAAGAAATTTTGATTCAATAAACCAAAATAAATGAATGAAGAAAACATAGTGTGGGTTGCATTCTTTATGTTGATTTCTATCAACGAAATTTCCAATTTACAGACATACACTCTCATAAGGCGTCGTGGTTCCACTGCCCCCTCCCTATTTGCCTGGCTACATGATTGGAGATTGGGCCATACAGGTAAGTCAGACAGCTGTCGCCAAGTAAACCTGCAGAACAAACACAGAAATCCCCAAATATCACTCGGTAGATGTAGAATTATCTCATTCGACTCGGCTGTTTAGAATTTCGAAGGTAAACATCATCATTCGCAAATCACAATTATCTTCTTACGCAACGCACATAATAGTCGTTTACACGCAGTATGCATGTATTGCAAAACACACTGGCAACTGCAGATATGTAAACAGATAACCATAACAATTGTATACAATATGAGCATGAGTAAAATTTAATTGGTAAAGTTATGATTGCACATCGGGAGTATAGACGATGAAAGTAGTAAAGCTTTGTCGCCTAATATTTAATATATTTTGCCTTTCTCGGACCCTCCTTGTGATTTCAAAGAGATCCATTAAATCGTGTTAAACATATACCAAATATCAACTTTCACCAATGTCATATGGCTAAATTTAGGGTTCGAAGTTATTCTTTATTTCAGAGTGAACACGATATAAAACCCGTTGGTATTCTACCACATGTCTTGTGCACCTTTAAAAAAGAAAAGGTACCCTTTGAGGGATACAATTTAATAGAATGCATTAGATTAAGCTGTTGGAACCCTTCAAAGCATATAATTCTTTATATCAAACGTAATCCCTTTTTTTACTGGCACTATTTATATACAATGTAGACACCTTTCACCTGCACACCTGGGCATCCCTATTTCGCCACACACGTGCACTTATACATCTGCAAAAATCTTCAGCATTGAAGGAGATAGATTATCCTAAAGAAGAGAAAAAGTAGGTATTTTTTAGATAAATATACACATCGTTACACCCCCATATTGCTAATTACTTTTTAATTAATGTTGGCTAGATGATTAAAACTATAAGGACGTGAAAAGCTATCGAATCGTATTATATTCATTATGGTACATGAAGGTAGTATTTAAATTCAATCGATCGTGCCTTTACAGATAACAGAGATGGAACTGTATAAAATGCCATAAATAGAGAAATAAGCCATCTGTAAACAAATTCTCTAAAACTTTCAATAAAATTAACCTTAGAAAAAATTCAATAGACTTCTGCAGTACCTTTTGAAAGTTGCTAACATTACAGTAATGTATTTCATAATTCGAACATGAGTTAATATGGATGCACAATATGGCATTGAATTAGTCTTTGATTTGATTTCTCTTGAGGTATAGTGAACGTGTTTGCATAATCCATTAACTTGGCGTCATAAATACAATGACTTCTTAACAAGTTCTGTGTATCGAAATTATTTTCCCCTGTGACCTTTTCATTGTAGAAATGTTTGACTGCCCTACATTATTTTCTTCAACACGGAACATCTCGACTTGCTACATGGATACGATAAATCTCGCTCAGTCATGATGGGAAAACGATTTGAAATAAGAGGTCATCTTGATTAAAGAACCTATATAAACTGTGCAATTCCAGCACTTGTGCTTTCAATTAGCTTGTCAATAAGTCTCCAGCGCAACGCAGCTTTGGCGCCAGATAGCTATACCTATTTACACCAATTTACGATTAATCGCCGGTATCATTAACTTTTAATTTGCGGGTGAGCCTGAAAGTCTTGCAGGAATGAATTGGAAATATTTTGTACGATACAAAGTTTGTAAATTTTTGCCATCGTTCATTAACATTGAAGGATGGTTTAGCTGGTTTTCTGAATGGTCATCTCAACTAGAGACGCACAACTTACACAAAACACAAAAATTCCTTCATTCATAGATACAAAAATTATTACACTGACATGTTTTATTAAAAATATGGTCTGAAAAAGTAGGCAATATCACACTTCATTATTCTGGCTATATTTCTGTTCTATGTGTGATTCATCTTTCTTTGGGATCTTGCCCCCTAAACAAAGATAATAACATCAACTATGATTTACCATTTGATTAGAGGGTTATGGATTCAAATTAATCTTTTCACAGGAAAAACAGGATTCATCTTCGAAATTTCGAACAATGAATTTTTAACAAACTCAACACAAAGACATTTCCGAAAAAACCTAATTATTGTTTTTCAAACATTTACAATAGAAGAAAAAAAGAACAACAATCGCATACTAAAAACACCTCAATATATAGAAGACACCTGAAAGACAAGGGATTCTATATGCAAGCCAATGAGATATCTATTTTCAATTAGAGGTTCCCAGTGAAATGTGTGCATTTTGTTTACATAACACTTTCAATTGACACAGGTTGCATTAAGACTAATTACAAATGACAGATGCCACCAAGTTTATACGATGGCATTTATTACTTTGCTGTCTTATAACGTGATCTCATTTGCCATGGCCCAAGAGTGAGTGTCGGTATAACAAGAAATAGTGATCTATGAAAATTCATGGCTTTGAACTCATTTGTTTTTTTCATATTTTAGTATAAAGATATGAATCATGATTGATGTTCTTCTTATGCCTGATCACATGCGCAAAACTACGGAGAAAAGCGTATTTTTACGCCAATCTTCATTGAACTCGAATAAACTTTTCCGATCGAAAAATATTGATATGCATGTTGTAAAAGATAAATGTAGGAAGAAAATGGAATGAGCTGTGAGCATCTTCTAAGATTGAACCAAAATGTCATAATTTCAAAGATAATCTTTTCAAAATATCTTTAGGAGAGCTCTTATTGCTGCTCACGTCCTTGATTCGTGGAAGCGTTAATACAACTCTTGCTTGATTTCATGTTTACTTTCATCGTGTACCTGTAAATTGGCTGAACCCGCGGGCAATTTCGGGCGCGATATTTTGAGTACGAATAACAAATTTTCAATATCCTCCTCTATTCTTGTTTGGTAGCTCTCTTCGCTTCTGTAGGCAAACATGTTCGATAAGCCAAGTCAAGGAAAGATGGAAAGTCGTCTGAAATTCACCCCGAATCCGTTTGCAATAGCGCCCACTCTCCCCAAGGCCCAGCGTGACTACGACCGCTCGAGCCGTTACTAATATTGATGCTTTACAAGTTGGAAACCTGAACAAAACAGAAAAGGAAAAGAGACGTAGAAGTAAATGAGTGGGTGGGGTAAGAATAGACAAAAGTATTAATAGTAGTCATAATGATAATAATGATGAGTAGAATTCAGCTCATAGGCCTATCGAACGAAGAATTTATACTATAGTTCCAAGAAAAGCTGATAATTGCGATATACATTAAGAAGACATTTCGTGCCTTTTGGAGTCATCTAAGATTATCCCTCCTCAAAATAATAAACAAAATATGTTTCTCAACTACGTCACGAAACTAATTCCATTAATTATCAACCGTAGACATTACGTCATTGCTAGCAGAAGAGAATAAAGATAGATAAAGGAAACAATTATGATTTCATTCAGACTGTGATGCGAATTCGTTTTCACCGGAACCATAACATTTTTCTTAATAACGTATTTATATTACAAAATTAATTGTACTTCAATGATTTGGGCTAGATAATAATGGACTGATGCGTAATCACAGATTGATGTTGAGATTGATGTTGCAAGTCAAATGAGTTTTTCAAAAAGGAAATATTTGCCGATTAAGAAATAATTACATTGCCATTTATCATATTGGAGAGGTTTTATGCATATCAAAATAATTTATATACATATATTAAGAAAAACCAGGGGATGAAGAGGAAAATGAGGTGAAGAAGAACAAATGGAGAATAGAAGTATTGAAATAATGATAATTTTTTCAAGAAGCTAAAGAAGAAAGAAGAAAAAAGGGCAATAGTTCAGAATCATACAGAATAACAAACAATGACCATTATAAAAATTATAACAGAAAAAAGAGGTTAGAAGAGAACAAAACATAGGAAGAAGCTACAAGAGATCCTGCTATGATGTGAATCTTTTTCCATCACTCTCCTCTATATTATCATGAAGCATTTGTATCACATTCTAATCGCAGTCCTGAAATGACTTGCAAATCAATCCTCACCACATGATCTCTCTGATTGCATGTTCTTCCGAATTCATGTCCGATTCATCAAATTACAAGAGATCCAGAAATTGCGTTTTTGTTTGCTCAAAAGCGGGGATGAAAGGGAGAATACAGATACTTTTCCTTCAAACTATGTACAGTGTAGCTCTCTTTACAATCTAAATGTATGAGAATGAACAAAGGTGGTCATGTGATCTCTCATGTTGAATAAAACAGTCAGGAAGGGGATGAATTATATCGGATAACTCCCTTACACCATCCATTTCCCCCGATACATTACACATTTCTTTTTTAAAACGATTACTCATTTTTGAGGAATATATATCTTTTACTACTCACGAAATCCCACCAAAATAAGATTTGTGCATCGATGATAATCAATCTTGTTCACTTTACATTCATTTATTCATTAAAAATGATAATAAAGGATCAGCCTCCTTCAAAGTCATGGAATAAAGAGCACCTGAAGGAAATACATTATTCACTAATCTAACATTAGATGAATTTTGGTAATCTAATAACCATGCCATCTGCATTTCAGTTTTGGATTATCTGCATTTTTAAAAACGTCGCATTACATAAGGGATAGGATAGTTCTGAATGTCCCCCACAAACCGATATTTATTTCTTTTTATCGTTTAGTTATATTTAAATTGTTATCGATAATGTCTGCACCAAAATAACTTTTTAAAAAATCAAACATGCATCTGATCTACATGGATGTACTATAATTATGATTGACATGATTCAATCTCACTACTTTTTGCGTCTTGCATATCTTTTCAAATGAAATATCAATAAAATGCCGGAAATTACGTCTGCTGTCGTAAAGTTATAAATGCAAACCACACTACCATATTTTGTGTTGTTTACTGTTTTTTTTTTTTAAGACAGACGATGGGGGCATGTATCGTTTGGTGGTTGCAATTATACCGGTACCAAATCGCTACCAATCCAATCTCGAGAATTGAGTAGCCAAGAAAAAAAATAGGATGATCGCAATTTGGTAATGTGTTTTAGACCCTCAGGTCAAGATTGACAATGTAGGTCATGTAGGAGAGGAAGAAGATACGGTCAAATTGGATTGGAGACCCAACAAGACGATATAACATCAAGGCGAAAGAGAAAGAAAGTATTTGGAGTTGTAATCGTGACTAATCCAGTATCAGTCCAAAGCGAGCAGAGTTGATTCTCCTCTTTATCCTGTGATAACATCTTAACAATACCCTGGAGATCACGTTTTGTTTAAAAAGTGTTACTTAAATCCTTAGGAACTATAGGAATCATTCAAATAATCAATATCATGGATGTATCATACATGATAATAAAATTGACTGCCTATTTTTTTTGGTAGACTTTCGTGAAATAATAGTAGATTTGTATACTAGAATCTCAAAGCTGAATATACATTCGTGATTTTTTGCTTTTGATGTGTTACTTCAAAGCCTATTTCATATATAAAATAATAAATTAAAAACAGAAATAGAGAACGAGAGTAAAAGAGAGAAAGAAAAACAAACGTTTAACTGTTTTGAGTTCAAAGTCACCGCTTTTGTTACACGTCGCTTGAAATTATACACCGTGCAATATCCTAATGCGTGGAGAGAACAGATTTGCGGCATATAATTCCTCATATACCTTAACAAATTAGGTTACAAGTATAATCATTCTGGGACCTTCTCTCAACGTAGACATGGCTATGCATACTTGACCTCATTCTGGTCATGAATTAACATAAAGAAGGGGGGGGCAAAAGAGTGAGAGCAAAATGAAACGAATGGGGAGTGGAAAAGAACAGGAGAAACTATGATTCTCCTTCCCCTCCCTCGTATTCTATATACCTAGTTATTAACAATTTACCCCTCCCCCACATTGACTGGAATGGCGCTACGCTACCGATTCAATGTATATATTATATATATATATATATATATATATATATATATATATATATATATATATATATATATATGAACCTTCAAGATTGTCACCACGGCATTCCATTAGTATATAATTCTGTCCGGTAGTCGCATTTTGAAACATGTAAGTAACGATTTTACTCCAGGCTAAAACCTGCTTTTCTTGCGAAGCTAAAAAGCTAAACATCAATATTTTTCTATCAACTCTGTCAAAGTTAGCTTCGAGGCATGTGCCGTGAAATAATTGCAATCATTTGACTTAAGTCCGTGGATGTGTCAANCATTGCGACCACTTGCTCCAAATAGTTCCCCCGTCTCATCTTCATCCAATCTAGTCTTGGATTTCAGTTTTGACGGAAAATTAATCTAAACTGTTTGTGGACTATGACTCTCGACCATTATAGGAAATGATTGAGAGTGTATTAAAATCCGTGTGAAGTAGTAAATTCGGTTGCTGATTTTCAGGAAGTATTTTGGGGGGAAGAAACGTGAGAGGGCGCCAGTGCAATATCTATTTGGGCTTGATCAAATCAAAGAATTTAAATGTGTAAACGCACATGCTCCCCTCCATAATCATCTTGATCCACCATTGAAACAAAACACAAAATGAAATTGTCAATTTGTGAAGGATGATTTAGTTCATTGGAAGACACGGTATTAATGTCTTGCTAAACGACCTTAGTGCCGGGCCGAGATTCGAATCCCCAACCCTCGGATTGACATTCAAGTTAGTGTACCACTTTACCACGATACATCCAGCATGTTATTTTTATTTTTTAAATATGATACTTCAAGTAATGCTTTAATTTATATACCAGTTCTGGTCATGCGATTGCATTGTGAAAGAAACGGTGTGGAATCGATCAGAAAAGGTTGATCATCTATCATAATAAGTTACGGTGTGTACTGCAAGGTTCCGGAATCATCAAAATGATAAGAAATTCGGCCCAGTCTCGGTAAAGTTACAATCACTGTACACAGAAAGATGTTTATGGGACTATGCGATATTTATCCAGTCCGGATAGATTTGATAATTTACTAAATATATCAATGAGTAGGCGGTTTCCCTTCAAAGTTCGTATAATCACATATAAGTCAAAACATATTCTTTCACATGATTGGTAATAAGAGCTTCCATTTCATTTTTTTGAGAAGGGAGCGTTTCCAAAAATAGTCTATACCTGTAAGTACTATAATGATAATAACAATAATTCAATATTTATAGAGTGCATAAAATATTTAACCCAAAATCAGTTTCTCAAAACGGTTAACAAGCAAGAGGCAAAACATAATTAACATTAATATTAATCAAGGAAAAGTACGATGTTAGCTATTACGCCGTGGGCAACTAACATTATGACAAAACAAAGTTGAATATATTTAGGATTAGTAATGAAAGAATATTTTTTATTATAGTGATAGCTCAAGTTAGAAATAAGTAATCTTTCAATTTGGAAGGATTATAGAATTATGATTTAGCAGCCATCAAAGATACTTAAAAACGAGCTGCTATAAAGATTAGATAGTACTTCCAAAAGCTTAGCTTGGGATTTGGAAGGCTTAAAGAGGAAGTTTATCCTGATATCAAGTTGGATTTTAATAGAAGCAGATAATGAGAGGAACAGGTCAGTGAAACTTTTTGATTTAAATCAGAATTTCCTCTAACTTTCACGTACTTGCTCCGCTCATTTTTTTCTGCTGCTATTAAAACCAATTTAATATGAGGGTGGACTTCCTTTAAAAAAAAAAATGTTCACCAGAAAATCGTAGAAAATATAAATATTAACATTGTAGGTATTATATACCCACCGCTTGATTTATTCTGTTTGTTTTATTTATTCAAATACGTTATAGAAAATACGTGCCTTCAATGGTAAAGCAGATTTTTCAGCTATCCTGTACAAAAAATAACAATAGCAACAACAACATCAACAATAACAACAACGAGTGACCTAATGCGCTTGAATGCGAAGGTCAAGGTTTCGAATCCCGACACGGTACTAATATCCTTCGGCAAGATATTAACCTGCACTTGCTACTCTCAACCCAGGTGTTAAATGGGTACCCGGTAAGATGTGACCGTCATTGTTGGTCAAAAGTTTTTTGAGCGTCAAGTAACGGCTGGCTGAAACGCTCCCCAGGGAGTGGAGATTGTGCACACAGTGTGTGCGGGCAAGCACTGAATCCAATTACCGGGCTCAGAGACACTTGTATTAAGCGTTATATAAAAGCTTTATATTATTATTATTATTATTATTATTATTATTATTATTATTATTATTATTATTATTATTATTATTATTATTATTATTATCAACACATTGTGTACACCAAAGTTCCAAACTTAAAAAAAAAACTTATGATAAAAACAAAAGAAACAGACCTGGAAAGAGATTGTGGGGTACATTATTGACAATCCTGTCAAATACAATATTGAATTTCTGATCAGAGAAATTATATGCAGCGTATGCTTTATACAGGGATAATCATAAAACTGGCCTAGTTAAGAAAAAGAAGGATCTAGTGTAATATTTTTTTGAATAGCCTAGGGAAACTCAAAGATAAGTAATTATTCCAGTGAAATATGGAGTGAACATAGATAAAAGGATGAACCAGAATTAGTGCCACTTATGTAAAATACCTTTTTGGAAGTTTGTTCGCAAATAACCTCAACACTGCAATGCGTTGTCGAACCAGCAAAAGTGGCAATATTGTGGTTGTAATAATTGAGTAAAAAGGACTCAACCATGTAATGTATCATTGCATATCCAATTCATAATATATTTGTTAGGTAAAGTAGAAAATAAATAAGCTTGAAACTTGAACTTTTTAGTGCGGGGTCGACCTGGAGTGCAATGTCCTGCTACCATCAACATATATAGCGGGATTAAGTGTGTATGGTATGTGGTGTATTCGTTCGATAAAGTAACACGCCCCCATCCCCTAGTTCTTGTGGATCAACGTCCCTCTACACTAGTGTTTGAAGTAACATATCTTCAGAGAGGATGACAAAAGTTTACAACAGCGTCACTAGCCTAGTTTTGTACATCCTGGTCCCGAACCGCCCTTCCATGATAAAATAGTTTGATCCTACCCGGTGATGACTTCAACATAATCATGAGTTCGTGTACTGTAGGTATCTTCGTGCACAAGTACTTTTAATAGGCGACTGGCTGTTTGTAGTTTGTTTTAACCATTATCACTTGCTGTAGCAACAATAGGTCAATTGACTTTTAACTGTTTTTGTTAAATGAACACGAACCCTTCGCTGATAATGATAGCTGAATGAATATCACAAACCGCCAGGAAGATATATCAAAGAAATCCTAAAACTCTGAGAAACATGTATGGCCTTGTTTCTCAAGCTTTGCAAATTTTATCACTTTTAAAACAACTGACGACCAGGGTCTATAAGCCTGCAGCATGCATATTTAATCCAATATTTGGACAAAGACTCCTCATTTATTGTTCTCACCCCCTCTCTCTCTCTCTCTCTCTCTCCATTCGTTCCTTCTCTCCATAACTCGCTTCCTCCCTCTATCGCCCATTTGCTTTCTTTCTTAACATCATTACAACGACTTACCCTTGAGCGGTAGACCCAACTACTAATCACAGTGTCATTCCTTATATGAAGAAAAAAATAGGTACGCATTTTCTCCTATAACATCCTCCTTCATTTCGCCTCCCATCATCCACCCCTAGATTTACCTGATCCATCTGCCAGCTAGGCCGTGCAACTTGACATGTGAATCGAGAATATTCAGAGTTTTTCAACTAGGAGTACCGGGAAGGAGGGGTTGAAGTGTTTATGCACCCTCCCTCCCCCCCCCCC
>BEXV01000519.1:66576-91152 GCA_003118195.1 Hemicentrotus pulcherrimus | reverse complement strand
TTTTTTTTTTACCCAGGGAGGCCCCAGCAGCATCAATGCTGTTCTTCCTAAAATGTAGTTTAGATTACCTTAAGGTCTTAACCTCTAGTCATTTGCCCATTGATCATTGTTTGAACGGCCAGGATTTAATGCTATCTTGCTTTTTTTCTTCTTCAAATACGTCGAAATAAATGCAATAAATGATTGTTTTAATCTATAGCTTTTGTTTTGTACTACCAACAGATAGAAGTGACAAAATATAGATATAACCCTTCCCACTTTCGTCACTCACCTTCTTTTCTTAATTCATTGTGAAAAACCGAAGCGACGGCGTCATTAGGAAAACTTCAATCCAGTTCACTTTTGTGTGAACAACAACTCACAAACATAATTATGATCGTTCGAATTTTGTAACTTGTAAATATTTTTTTCTTTCTGCCTTTTGGAAAGCCTGTTCATTACCCTTTCTGTAACCTTGAGTGAGAGATGTTAGCGACTTACAATCATTATACTTATAGATAAGTGCAATGGTTTTATATTTCTCCAATAAAAACTAAATATTACTCTACTTTGCATACCTTATCCAATTGGATCATAACTGAAGCAAAGTAAACAAAGATAGCGGATTTTCGTAAATTTCAAACCTCAGCTGCTGTGATATTAACTTCCCTTCATATTATCATTTTAGTTTCAATGAATAAATTACGACAGCCTACGGGGAGTTCTTAAGTTCTTATAGCGGGAGATCATAAACAACCCCGCCCTCAGGCTATATAATATGATAATGTCCAAGTATATCCACTTTAATTGCAAATGATAATACCTTGAAATGCTTTAAATACACATAGTATGGAATTTAAAATGCCAATGTTTCAAGGATGATTTTTTTTTAAACCAACAAAGGAAGAACACTTTATATTTTGACGATTCCATGATTATGAGAAACCTTCGAATTGACTCACTTTTATTGATTAAATCACCTTCGGACTTTTTCCCCTGTTTATTTTCCTATTCAACAAGAAACAAAGTATATCTAAAAATCTGAATAGAAGATCGGTTGAAGTTCAGTAATTTGTTTAAATATTTTTTAAAAACTATAAAAAACAGGTATATCGTACAACCTTATAAAGTTAATATTAATATCAGTGGAAACTTCAAGTAATGTAATAGTGTCGCCCACGGAAACATTGCAAGTATGCAATTTCCTTACTTTTACAACGGAATTGTCAATTGTCACGGTTAAACTACAGAACCCTTTGGAGATGAACATGAAATTGGTACTTGCTGTAGTTTCATAGTGAATAGATTGGCGGATCGGATATCGTGAAAGATATGCTGCTGTTCCTCGAATATCTTATCAAAATATCTTGCTCAGCAATGTTCATACGTTTAAATTTGCAAGTATAGCTACAGCGAAGATGCAATAATAACTCGATTGTCAACATCGTGCCCTACGGGTCTCAAAAGTGCATTTACCGCTCAAATTCGGAATAGAAAATGAGATTTACCCCGAAGCGTCGCTTTTTATGTTGTCGAGCTGTCAGTTACAAATCCTCTTTTCTCGTTTGCTTAAGATCTTCCTTTGTGTGTGTATAATTCACACCAAAATCTCAATTTGACGTCCAATGGGAGCGTATAATAGTTAGAGATACTTTAATATTAAAAGGCCTGAACATCATATTGACCATCACGTTTTTGTTAAAGGCTCATTTCAGCGAAGTGAAATGTTGCGTTGGATAATACTTCGACAAAACTTAATAAAATGTTATGATAGACAAATATGTCAAAAATATATCAAATATTATTCTTTGTAAATTGATTGTAGGTGCCATGACTTTTATTTGGACCTTTCCATATGTTATGGATCATCATCATTAATATCATTATTACTATTAACTTATCACAACACATTGGCCTAATAGGCTTAATGACATGATCGAATAAAACCATATTATTTTCTCACAGAGTTCTTTATTCAAATTGATGGAAACGTTCAAAATAAAAATGCTCAATTCAGTATTTTAGAGCTTGTTTGGGACGGACAGGCCACTGTATGCAGGACGATGTGTGTTTGTTGTAGGGTAGAGTCTGAACATCTAGTTTCTCAAATATTTGTTTGCCAAAGTGAAAGGAATTCAGATGCAAGAGAGAGGACACCTATTTTATCTCCAACGAATCGATCTATGTCGATATATTTAAGTCGTCGTGGATGATGATGTGTTAAGTGTATTTTATTTGTAGGAAGACGCCGATACAATTTTTTGTTATCAAGGACCCTGCAATTTTGGTACCATCGCAGGATTGCTCTGTAAGGCATGAGAAAAATTAGTCAAGGCTTGTTATTTAATCATGGAGTCAATTTGTTTTTCCGCTTTTCAAATTCAAAACTTTCTTGAATATGTTCCATTTTTCACTTTTTTCTTTACTTTTGATTCTAATTACATAATTGATGCAAACCAGACTAGAATCTAAACTATTTATCGATCTTCAATCGAATGACATGCATGTCTCTCATTCATAATCTCCCTCTCTCTCTCTCTCTCTTCCTTTTCTCATTCTGTCTTTCTTTCACTCCATCTCTATCTCGCTCTCTCCCTTTGTTTCCCTCTATCTCTTTATCCCTTTGTATAGTATATATAGTTCATCTTTGTTTCATCTCATCTAACACACCAATAGAGTCATTCAAACTGTGTTATTTTAATCCATTGGAAAATTGGATTTGTATTCTCTCTGTTTACCTTTAACAAGTCCTAAAATTATTTCCCAGGTTTCAGTGCGTCCCAGTAAATATATACTAACTCAATAAAATAAACATATAACAAATTTGTCACAAGAACGAACAAGAACGAACACCCAAAGCTTCCATGATTTTTTTTTCTTCTGACGTCAGACAAATTGCATAATTCATTTGAAGAGAATGATGGTTCAAACTCGGTGGATTTTTAAAGGTAGGCCTATCATTGATTTAATTCTGGGTAAGGTCAAGTGACCATTCATGCTGGTGAGCATGTAGTAAAACCTTTTTTTTCAAAGCAAACTCCCATTTATTCAATTTTGAATAGAAAAACCTTTTTGCAAAATATTTTTATAGATCAGTTTAGATTTACGGACAGTTCTTATCAAAACTATTTCAAAAATCTGATGACGTACTATTTCAATCACTTAAATATTTTTTTTTCAGGCTTCTCTATAATTATATGAAATACATCATGCAGTTGAAGATGCTATGCTACTCAAGTATTTGATCAGCCTTCTGGTCGTCAAAATAATAGTTCACTTTAGAAAGTTGGACAAAGTAATAAAAACATCGGTAAACTGATTTGGATTTAGGGCGTGCATTGACTTCAAAACGAGTGTCAAATGTTACACACTAACAAGTTGAGGCCATCTTTAAGTCAAAATTACATATTTGGCATCTGCCCAAACCTATGAGATTTGTACCCGATAGAGTATTTGCTGTTGCTTATTTTGGGCCTTGGTACTATAAATACGAGAAGGGTATCATATGAAACAGATGCTAATCTCTTTACCAAAGCATCCATGCTCAGATTTTAATGAGTTTATAAATTCTTTATAGCAAGCCTCTAAAGTTCGATTAAACTTCCTGTACTAATTGTAATAGCGCTCAGTTTATTGACCAGGGGATGTTTCACAAAGATCCTAAGTAGAACTTAACTCTAATTTGGACTTAAAATTATGGACAGCCATTGGAGTTTTAAAATGAAATATATTCAAAGCAGAAATTCAAGTATTTTAGACTTTTCATAAATTCCACATCAAGAACATGAAATCTCCCATGATAATAGAAAATATGAATGATTTGAATCGACATTTTATGCCTTTTAAAATAACTTCTACAAAATATTTTCAAGGATGCTATTGGCTTTCCATAATTATTAAGTCCAACTTAGAGTTTAGTTTAACTTAGGATCTTTGTGAAACACCCCCCAGAAGTCACAATTGCGTTTGAAGTCTTGACAAAATAAAATAAGCCATTTTCTTTTAAATACTATCATTCTTTAAATTGGAAGTTAGTATTGAAGTTTCGAAATAAAAATCTTTTGTTGGTCCTAAATTTTACACGCCTCCTTCAATTGAAATTGTTTATTTTCTTTGTTTGTTTTTTGTGTGGGGGGGGGGGGTATTTTCAAGAATCATCAGGAACTGGATTATTAATGAGGTCAGTGCGACTCACAAATCAAACATTTCTTTCAATTTGTCATGACTCAATGTCCCAAATTAAACATAATGTACATGTGAAGTGCCTTTCAATTGGTGTTTCGGTCACAAAATGAAAAATACAACATGCACGAAGATTGATTGCTGTACAAGATGATATGACGAATAAGTAGATTTCCAATTCCTTACCCTTTCTTGTTTGTGTGTTCACGTCTTGGTATGATTTATTTTGTTAGATCCGATGACGGCCCACTCATGGCCCTTCTAGAGGTTTCCTAATGGCCTTGACCTTGAAAATACATTTCGAGTTCTTTTCCATAACCAGCGGCTATAGAGTTTTTGAATAACGATTTTCAAGATTGGTCGCGTTGTGCGTGTTCGATCTACCAGAAATGTAAGCTTAAGGATACATGCATCAGATAAAACTCCTACTGACAACAAACAGATTTGGTACCTATCGCCTCTCCGGCAGTCCTTCGCATTAAAATAGTAATAACAGATTAGTTCTAAACGTAATTCTTTTATGTAATTGAGCTTCTTATTTTCTCTTATTATTTAATGATTCCCAATATTTGTTGTATCCCTTTTCAATACACATAAAAGCTTTTTCTTTCTTCTTAAATAGATGAATCATATTCTGCTTTCCACGTATCAAGGCACACAGCGTTTGCAATTCCATTACATTTAATGTTAGATTAGGGATATGTTTCGACTTGAATACGAAAAATTGCCTCCCACTTCGATTGTCGAAGGATATAATATTTTATACTTTGATACACCCAATCAAATATCAAGGTGGTATTAACTTAATGAGATATGATTATGAATCCTCTCACTACAGTTCTCCTTCCAAATAAGGTTGCAGCCAGTTTGCCTCTAATTTGAGAACTAATTCAAATTGGTTTACGAAATGGAAAAGTTCTTTATGTTTATATATATTGAGTATTTTCCCCTGTCAAAAATCAAATCATTAATTGTTGCTGATACTACAATGACAGCCAAATCCATCTATTGTATCTGGACTTATGGTAATTCTACCTGCTAAAAGCCGGTGTTTATATGATAATTTTCACAAAGGTAATTTAGAAAAATAAGTTATAAAAAGGTGATTTTTTTATTTTATTCGTTGAGTGGGCATTGGAAGAATGATATGTTCAAATAAATTCAAAGATTAGATGCACTAAATTAAGAAAGCAGCAATGAAATTCTTATCTAGCTAAAAGATGAAAAAAATCATCTCACTTAATAAATGCACGGCAAATTCTACAATCATCGGTGATTATTGCCTCACTCATAGATTTGATAATTGGGGGACGGACGAACGTCATTCAGAATACAAGAATAGTAATTCCTTTCGTTGTGTAGCCTATATAGAGTGTCTCGGAAAAAAAGGGAAACTGAAGTTTAATGATAAATCACTCAATAAAAGCAAATTACGATTTGTATCGATGTATACATCATTGGAAATCTTGGTGTTTCCCTTTTATTTGTCTCTGATGTGGCCGTCTACAAAATCCAATTGTTTAAAATAAGCGAATAGCTGATTGTTATGGAATTCTGTATAACATAAGGAAAATAAGACAAGGCCTGTTATTGAATCAAGGGGTCAAATTCAGATTTTTCACTTTTCAAATTCAAACTTTTGATTCTGATTACATAATTGTATAAGAAAATGAAACGGTTTGGGATGATTACATTTGTACAGCCACATTAAATTTAAAAGCTCATATTCTAATCTTTCAATTGATATTATAATGATAATCTTGGTTTTCCTTTTTTCAAGGGATGTCTGTATTTCCGATGAATGCAAGGAATGAATGTAGGTGCAGCTTCTATCGGAAATGACGGAGTTTGTCATTCTCTGGATCTTATTTTAATCAGAATAAATTGAATATAGTTATGACTGTTGTGATTTCGGTATCTAGTTTATTTGTTCCTCAGTCATAATGTTCCCCCGTTTAGTGACCCTTAACAGTATGTATTAATACAATAATCATCCACGATGATGTCTCCTTACTTTTATGAATATAATGTTCGTCACTTTTTTGGAGCTGTCGGTACGTCCATCCGTCTGTCCCCGACCTCGTTATCGCGGTTTTTAAGGAACCGTTTAAGACTTGAATCTCCATATTTAATTCTAGTATCGAAGGCATCACAATAGGGAGATGAACTAATTAGATAAAGAGAAGGAGGTCAAATGCATAGATAATGGAGGATTTTTCAAGTCTCATGAAAATCGTAAAATTCTACATGACTTTTCAGGTGGGTTGTATAACGTACAGACCACCTTATAATTTCGTTAGAATTGCCTTTATTATTTATTCTTTATTTTTCTTATTTCTAACCACTTTTTTGTGATCAAGATAACTTTAAAATGGCTGGATCAAATGTCTTTAAATTTAGCACAAATATGTAAGGGCATTTGTAAAAAGCACAGAATTTTTTTTCAACCTTGACCTTGACTGATGACGTCATCTAGGCGCCATTTTGTACAATTTTACGAAAATCAACTCATGATCATATCTTCATAACCAAAAGGTATTTCTCATTCATATTTATCATGGTCAAGGTCAATATCCGTCCGGTCAATGGCAGGTCAAATGACGCGCGCGTACGTCTGCGCGTCAATGCGCGCATAAAATTTTGAAATGCTCAAAATCGTCTCAAAATCATCTTGCATACGTTTTAGGCCATTCTAAGCATTTTATAAAAAATCGCGCACACTCGCATGTGCGCGTTTTCGCGCGTAAAACTATTGCACAACATAGGATCGCCATTTTTTTCTTTCATAATATTCCACATATTTTTACAAACAAATTGATAGCATGTTTATCTCTTTATGAGTATTAATGACGGAATGTTCGACCGTTAAATATACATTTCCGTGCGCGCGACCGGGCGCGCGAGCTCTTGTAATACATAGCACATATGGGCAAAATCATGCCTATGCAAAATCCATTGTAGCTCTTTAGGATGCAAGGTGACCCCAATTTTGTTTTCATATTTTGAGTAAGTATGAATCGGAGTTATGATTTCATGTCTCATTTGACCCTCAATTAACTCATGACGTCATCATAATGGCCTCCAAACTCAAAATTTTAATTTGCATATTATGACGTCAGCATATTTTAGGAAAATTGATTGTATCTTTGTAAAAATTGATCGATTTTCTTCAAAATTTTGATATGTTCTAGCGTAGACAATTCTCTTTAAATTTAGTAGCCACGATTTTCATTTTGACAAAGGCATCATGGCGTATTTTTGCGATTAAAGGAGGCCTGTCAATTTTTCACATTTTGCGTATATTTCACGAGTAGTATCTACGTCGTTTTAGCTTCATTTACGCTGAACTTTGAGTATGTTGTAGCTGTGACAAAAAGCTATCTCAAATGTACCCTTCATTTTGTCTCAATTTTGTGTTGGATCAGCCCACCTATACTTGTTCCAAACAAGTATTACAGATCTAGTTTGTATTTATTTTTGTTATACTAAACTCAAGAACCACTTGACACATGGACTTTAAACGGGTATGAATCACCACTAATCGAATTTGTATTTCATTGGAAGTGAAATCAAACGTCACCCAAGCTGATTAACATTTTTCTTATTCTTCATTATTTTTTCATTCTATTTTAAGTCAAACTCTGCACATCGATATATTGATGGATTTGTAAAAAAAAAACTGTACTGTGCTGGCAGTTACCTGGGCAAACAGACGAAAACGAAATCAGATTCATGTTATTCATGTGACTTTCTTCGGTAACAATGCATTTGTATTGATTATCATACATCATGCATACTTTATGTTTTCGTGTGAAAGGGAAGTATTACAGCTGTATTCTGATTGACATGTACCATTTCGGCCGTTCGAATGTAATGTAGTTTTCTGTCAATGATCAGCATTAATAATCAAATTGAGATATTTCAAAGACATCCGGTCTATATGGTGCGTTTCGAAGAGCACAGAGATATTAAAATCATTTTGAGTTCCATTAGGGGTGTAAGAAACTTGTATATGATTTCATATTTTTTTCCTACGAAATTTTTCCATTGTCTAATTGGTCTAATGCATGATTGCGAGTATGATATTAAAAGAAAGCATTATTAAATGCAAGTAGCATGCTTTCATTTTTTTTCTTTTAACATTTAATGATTCATAGTATACTATAGCATAGGGCTACGTATGGGTCTCATTTTATTTCATTAGAATACAATATTCTCTTCTGAAAATTCACAATAGCGCCTCAGTTTGAAATTCAACTCACTTACTAGAACCCCGATCTGTAAACCTTAAATTAATTTTAAAAAACTTCCTCGTGTACCTAAGATAGTTATCACACGGATCAACTGAGGAACAAAAATGTGTCAATAATGTACAATGGCTAATCAAAATCAACACCAATGTGTGATTTCCTGATTAATTTGAGTAGGAACTCTCCAGGTTGTAACTTCAAAAGGGCATCTAAAATATATTTCAGAAATATCTAGGGATCATTTTGACCCCTAGGACTCATACTAATACCAAACTGTATGTTGAACGGTGATCTGTGGTACCGATGGAGTTGTGCTATTATGATTTGGAGAACAGTATTTTCTATGTCCGTTCAAGACCATTTTGCAAACAGACGTCAGCTCCTCAGGTAAGATAACATGCAATCTGCAGTTGTTCGACACTAGCTCCGCGGTTAGTTCCTACACTAACCGAATTCCTAACTTCAGCCCTGGACCCAACACCTAACCCTAATCCTAACCCTAAACTAAAACTCATTTGCAATCTTAGCCCTACACTTAAAGCGAGAAAAAAATCCAGGAGCAGTTGTCACCGCAATCTGCCCCCCCCCCCCTTGCTGGACGCTACTGCATGTGTTTTCAACCAATGGCCCAAGATTTCCAGTCATGGAAAAGAGTTATTTACCCTTTTTAAACCTAAACACCTGCATACAGGTATCCCTCGTATTGAAGGTGCAAGATACGTTTATGTTTATACTCTTATTTCAGCCCACGGCGCCATGTTTAAGCCATGGTTTATAGACTATGGTTTTAATATCTTCCATGTATTCGGGTCATTATAATTGCATTTCTAATCGCAAACACTTTAATAATCAAAGGCAATTTTAAAAGTCTCGTACGTTATCTATATGTTACGTAATCTGAATATGATTTCTATATTGTTTCACAATCTTCCATGTATTCGGGCCTATGATTGCATGTCTAATCGCATATACTCAATCAATGGCAATTTCAATACTCTTGTACGTCATCTATAAAAGTGCTAACATGACAGTAACATATAACGTAATCTTCATATGATTTCTGAAGGCACTGAAATAGAGTATTACGATTGCCCTTTAGATTTCTCGAAAGCCTGTTATGATCGTGTGTTTTTTTGCAATTACGGGCCCTTGAAAGCAAGTGGAAAACCTTAAGCATCATATTTTTTTTCTTCTCTTCCCCCTCTCCTTTCTCTTTCTCTCTTTTATATTTTCCGTCTCCTTCAAGAGACAACCGGGGCATGTTACCAAGTTGGATACGCCTGCAAATTTGATACGCCATCTAGAATACTTGTCATTTTCAAATGAATCTCGCTGGTTCGGTAAAATCTCAGTCACGTGTTGATCTGAACGTCAGAATCAACACGTTGCAGCCGTGAAGCAACCTTTACTAAACGTGCACTAAACGCGGCAGAACGTGACAAAACTTGAAAGAACCGTGAGATGCTGGGGAACACAGGCTTCCCGTCCCACTACGGACCGACTCCAAGTTTTGTTATGGCCTATTACGTACCGTCACGTTTTGTTGCGTTCACCCGTTTTACTACGGCCTACTAGGTTTTTCATTGCACCGTGACTGCCGTGGCAATTTTTTTGACATTTTAAAAATCTGGCCCGGCAGCTACGGCAATCACAGCCTGTCACGTTTGCCCATACGGTCCCCCGCGTTGTCTCACGTCCATCCCGTTTCGTTCACGGTGGTCTGAAACGTGGTTGCCGTGGCCGCCGGGAACATGTAAATGTAGCATTACCAAGTTGGATACGCTTCCAAGTTGGATACGCCATCGGGAATACTTGTCATTTTTAAATGAATCTCCCTGGTTCGGTAAAATCTTAGTCACGTGTCGATGTGAACGTTGCAAGTCAACGAGCATCGTTTGTGTTAATTATTTATATTTATTATAAAAACGCCCCACAAAATCGCTCTCCTCTTGAAGAATACTCCAATCAAAAGCCTTGAAATATTCAATTACCGTTTTGCTGCGTCTGCGTCCTTTAAACAGCACTTAAGTTTTTTTAATCAATCAATTTTCTTACTGATGACATACGATATTAATGTCTTTGAGAGCATAAAGTGATTTACATAAACATTGTCTATGAGGAACACTTGACGTGCTTTTGGGGTTTGAAATTTAATGACATTGCATTATTAAGTGATCTGCCGCGAAGCGTGTCAGAGCACCCATTGATTTGTTAGAATCTTTTTTTTCCCCTTCTTTTCTTCTTCTATCCTTTCTGAATGACTTTTGTTACGTGGATATATCATGATTGGCATGGTGAATGACCATGCAACTTAACTGGCATGTGGCATATGCATTATTATACAGCTTACTCCCGGATCCTAATAAAATGAGTGTTCATGCGCGGTCACGTGTGATTCATTAACTGAGACTATCCCACGATTTTTCATGAAAAAGCGTGCATTAGTATACAAATAATTCACAGGTGTCAGGGCATTAGTAAGAATTACCCATATAAGGTACCTTTGGAACAGTCTATCACGCCCGAGGCGATAGCCGAGGGTGTTTTTATTGTTTTTAAGGTATCGAGTGTGGGTAATTTTACCATGCACGAACAATATGATGTTTATTATTTGTTTTATAAGTTTGTGATTAATTTGATTTATAAAATGAGGATTTATAATGCTTGACGTCATCTAGGCGCCATTTTTTTAATTTCTAATATTGGCCATATTTCGTTCAGACATTGTCATTTCTGAATGATATTTGATATGCATAAATAACCTTGGCGCCATGGGTAAACTTTTGATCACAACCATGTCCGTATTAATGTATTAATTTAATTTTGTGTACTTGTATTGCGTTGCTTAAACTATTCTTGGCAATTTTAAATCGCTTTTAGCCTTATTGACCTATTATTGAAAGTGTCAAAAAATGTATCTAGTTTTAATCAACTAAATAACTCTTAACTCTTCAGAATGGCTGGTTAACCCCAATTTGTTTTCATGTTCTGATAGGGAATGAATTGGAGATGCGATATCATGTTTAAAGTTTTCTGTTAGAATGCTTTGAAGTTGACATAGTGCCTCTTAAAGTAAAAAAACAATTGAATTTGATTCGATTAGGTAATATTTGCCGTTATTGTTTAGAATATAGCTCGTCTATTTTTACTCTGATGTATCCCATATTATGTAGCTGAGAATTTTCTGATATTCAATTTTTTAACAGAAGACGGTAACGTGGTCAAAATTCCGTTTCAAGATGGGGACTGCAAAATCTGCCGTTATGGTTTTTACTTGTTCATGCTATCTGCCATTGAGTTTGTGTTAGATTATCGGTATGGATAGTCTACACGTTCCAGACCTTCTACTTGTACTTGTTATACGAATGGAGGAGGGAATTTTGTTTCAAAGTCCGAATTTCTTATTAACTTTCTAATGAATGTAGTGTTTCAACATTATATATATATATCTCTCTCTCTCTATCTCCCTCGATCTGTCGATCTCACTACATCTTAACTTTCTTCCTCTTCTCTCTGCTTTCGCCGACGTAAAAACATCTGACCACAATTCCTTTGGTTAGGATAAAAGCTCCGTCTACTCAATAGCCTTATCACCAACACTCCCAAGCCGCCGTCAAACCATAAAACATGTACTTGGCTGGGACGTAAATCTAAACATGCAGTCTATCCTTTTGGTCTCATGGTCGGATTCGATAAATGCCTCGTTGTTCTTACTAATCTCCAGCGAAACTGATTTATCGTTCTTGAAATTCTCATCTGCACATTTTCTCCTCACGAGTCTCGACCGTCAACATCGCATTTCTTGCTGCTCTGCACGATCCGACATATTCTTCTAAAAGATAATCAGAACTCTTACTCTATGAACGACGTGTTATTTTGTTGTTGTTCGCCTACTCATGTCATCAATTTATTAGTTGACGGGGTTATACCAAACAATAGTCGGCACAATCATTTCTACCGTTCATACATCCTTGATTACTAAATGAGCTTGTACATAGGCGTGTTATATAAGGGGAGGGTTGAAATTGTTGTTAAAGATCAAATCTCCTATTGAGTTTCTTTATGTGTTATGTCTCTTTCAAAGCGGCAGATCACCTAATTCATATCGGTGACCAATTCAATGTCTAGTTTTTATTCGAAACTTTCGAATTATGTAGTGTACACTCGGCTTACTGGCAAAGGTACCACATCCCTTTCCCGTCATTTTGAACATGGAACCCGCAAACTTTTAGGACGCAGCTGTCTGTATCTATTTTTTAAAATTGAAAATATGACTGTATTCTACAATTTGCCGTTGATATTCGGTTGTAACTAAATCGATTTTTCCTTGACCTTATCCTGGGAAGTGGGACTGAAATTTGCAACCAAAAATAGTCTGCAAATAAAGGTTATTTCATTTAAAGTATACAAACATTTCAATTATTGATATTGCTCATTTCCTGTAGGTATATGTAATTAGGTATAATCTTGCACTAGGAGTATTGCCGCATGTATAATTCATCACTAAAATCCATGTTGGGATTTTAGATGATTGCACACCTGCTTGCCAACGATTCATGAGTGTTATATACCGTGAAATATTGAATTGTGATTTGGTAGACCGAGAGCAGGTGTACGAATCAATAACCTGGTGTTAAGACTCCATCGCTTACACCTTGCTCCTGCTACTGCTGCCACTTCGCCTAATATCCATCCTTCAAAGTGTGACGACTGGGTTGCTATTTTAGGAATTGAAATGAAATCATTACAAAATGAAGAGTAAAGCACATGAGTTTTATTTTTTCCAAAGCTTCGGTTATGTGACTTTAGGAAAAGGTCATTTTCCTTGTCATGAGCGTCAGGCTTTTTTTCAGGAGCTTAAAGGGGTAGTTGAGTTCTTGTTTAAGTCTGAAATTGCCTTTAAAGTGCATGGTTATTGCTCTCATTCTCATTTATGATATTTCTAGTGCCCTATTAGAGCCTACAATTGCTATGAACGTAATTCTAGATCTCAACATGTGTGAACTTTAAATCAAATAACATCCATCATACTAATTCAGCATCATTTCAAACAACACGGTGACCGTTTATTAATCAATTAATAACAATACACGGGCCAGCAGGTTGTGTGTATTATAACCAAAACGAAAAATCCAATGAATCTCGTTTTTCAAAATTACCAAATATTTATGGGGCCCCACATAGCCTATATTACAAATGATTATATATATGGATATTGCAGCCGTCTCTAAACCGATTTTGATCAAACAATGATGATTTTGTCATTTAAATTGTATATTCTTTCAAATTTGACACTCAGTTTGTCATTAGCTAACCACTTTTTGTTTTGTTTAGCGACTTCTGCAACAAAACTCAACTAGGCGTATCCCTTTAAAATCCCCTCTGAGTTATGGTATACCAAATCAATTACAGGGGTATCTAAATTCAGCTTTATAAATAATAATGAGAAAAACAATCCAGGAACATAATTATTAATGTTTTTACCGTCCTTTAATAACTTTGCTCTGCAAGCTGTGACTGTCAGCGTGATTTAATATTAAACCCATTTCATCTCGTTGGATTATAATGCATTAAGATGAGGCGGTAGAATATTTTCCCATTCATTGCCAATATTCGGTTACTAGCTGTTTACAATAAATCTTTCCGTCAAGAGGATATGTCATTAACCCTAAGAAACACCAATTTCCCACACACCGATTTCTTTAATTTACCATTCCCGTGACGAGAGGCAAATTGGATTTTCCAAAGTATTGTTTTAATTTCTCTCTTTAATTATGCATTCGGTCAACTAGTGCGTCGAAATCAATGACATATAAATAGATGTAAGGTGCGTATTGCTCACGCGGTAATGTAAATCGAATTTCCAACTCTCGCCCTGACTAAACACTACATCTAAAACTAACCCTAAATCTTGAATATCCATTGCAACCCTTACCCCATATTTTTCAAGATGTAAATCCCGGAGTGAAAAGTTACCCTGAGCAAATGCCAGGTCATCAGATGTAAAGTAAATCGCATTCTGTTGTTTAATTCAGAAGTTGCGGTAAAAGTATCCAAAATTAGTTCAAAGTCACGGCTGTAAATATGCCAAAACGATCGTCACTCCTTTCCAAAAACAACTCAAGGATAATTTCATAACCTTATTGTTCATCCCATAGATAATATGTTCGGATTACGTAATACGTCAATGTCATGTTCGCTCATTGAAAAGGAGATGGTCAGGGATATCGAGTTTCCTAATACTTGATGTTTCAAAAGTACGTGTAGTTTGATATCGTTGTATGCCTTAAAATGATATCTTAAGATGATAATCTGTCAATAGTGACTAAATTGTGATGTAAGAAAAGGTGAGGAAATATAATTAGTATGGACATATTGAAATACTGTATGTTTTAAGATACATGCAGACGTGTTTTTAGCCTGCACCATTGATCCATAATAAAACATTCAAGATATTGAAAGTAACACAAGTCTTTTAAATGTATCATCTTCGTGAAACCATTCAAAACATATTCAATTTATATTCATAAATGATGTACCAAATTTATACATTGAACCGCAAAAAGGGGGAAAAAATCTTTAATTTCGCTAAAGATCACTATGTTTTTCAAGCTACAGTTTAGAAATCACTTTCCAGCTGCTAACCTATTTTTGTTTTGTTTCTGTCTCTACAGACCTGTAAGACGGATCTGGATTGTTTAGAACTTGATCGGCCCACGTGTTGCGTTCGGTCGCGAATCGGCAATCATCGGGTGTGCAAGCCATTGGGTGGTCTTTTCGAGCAGTGCAATCTCCGTAGCCAATCGTTCCCTTGGTTTGGTGTTCGAGAGGGATACTATTGCCCGTGCGCCATCGGTCTCCAGTGCGACAACCCAGGGCGGTTAGGAGAACGACGACGAGGTCAGTGTGGGTTCTGACGACAGCTCCTGCAGAATTATTCATGATCGGACTCCCGTGTGTGGCTGATATGCAGTATGTTACTGCAGTCATTGGATTCCCCTCTGGACCTATGAATGACTATGACTGAAATGACAACAAATCTATCAAGGTGTACTTGTAAAGATGCTTTAAAACTACCTGTTTGTGGAAACTGCGACACTGCGTTGTTCAACCTAGGATTTCTCTCTGGAAGAGCCTGCCTTTGTAAACCGTATACACCCAATGACACTGTTACATACATGTACATCGGAAGTGCTTTCTCATGCCTAATATTATACAATGGCTTCTCATTTTACATGACAGCGCCCCACATGCAATTTATGAAGCCATTGAGTATCGTCATTGATGTAAGATACACATCCCAATTACTGTTAGATAATTATGCACGAATATATCGCCACCAGTCTGATGCACACTAAATCATTTGGTAATTAATGCAACAAAGAATATTTAAACAAAAATCACAAACTTTTCTCAAACAATCAATGAGGAAATGAATAAGGTAAATTCGTAAACACGTCTAAATTGCATAAAGGACTAGATGGAACTTAAGTTCTTTCGTATTTTTTATTTTGAGTAATGCATTTATTATCGTACAATCATCGTATTTTTAAAAATTATCCACAACAAATTCTATGCTCGGAATTCAACACAAAAGGTGATAAGTTTAAATAATCCCGATATCCGATAAAAGCATATTTATAATCTTTGCAATATTACAATCTTATCATTTACTATTATTCCCTTTGTCCGTCGAATACCGGTAGGGGCGAAAAACAATTAACGTATTTTTACAAATTATCCACAAGTAATTCTATGCATGGAATTCAACACATGCGATAAGTTAAAACTTATCCCGATATCCGATAAAAGCATGTTTATTCGTTATGGTCTTTGTGCAAAAAAAGATCCTATAATCTCCTCTAAATCTCTTATGATACGGAAAGATCCCAAAGTAATGATTTTATTCCACTCTTGATTGAGCTTATTCAACATGAAATAATTACATCTAAATAGAAAAGCTTTTTAATATTGGCAATACAAAAATGACAAGTTAATTTCGATGAAGCCGTAAAATCAGGGGAAAGTAAAAACATCCATGTGGAAGCTCTATACGAAGTGGATTAATGAATAATTTATGAATGATTTAAGATTTAGATCAGCAAATGCGCGAAATTCTGGACTTCAACACTTTTATCATTTAACAATTCGGTGACTTCCCCTAGAAATGAAAGAATGATAATATATTTTTAAACAAAGTTTATAAAAAAAATAACCCATATACAATGATTCAGTTATTTCAAAATTTGTGTTGAACAACTGTCTAAAGGTTTTTTTTAGATGAGATGGTGTTCAGTTTGCCTCATTTCTATATCCGCGTGTTATAATTTGTTGTTATTTCCAACACGATCACTTGATAAAAATAGCGGAATAGAAGAGAAATGACGATATTAGAGATTGATAAATGGGTAGTTCACAACAGCTAATAGGTTTGGGAGTAGGACGGTGACACGGAGAGACCAGGCGGAGATGAATGCCAGTACCATGTATTGAATATCAAGCATGCGATGTGCGTTCACATTACGTGGGTGTGCGTGAATTGAATCGTATCACACAAACCCAGATAACCATACCACCTTCAAGCGGATCTCTTCCGATTAACCTTTTCTCTAAGCACACTTATGCGTGGCATCGAGCGGACTATGATAATAGCCGGCAATTTTGAAATGGAATTCGTCCTTCGTTCGCTAAAAAATACTGCCTCGTGTAAAGATGAAATCAATAGCCACTAGGAGAGAAATCGACAGTAAGACGACAGTCTCTCTTTCAAAAGTCAAATTCAATGGATATGAAAATATTTATAATTCACAAAACCTACGCCTCAATGTCTGCTAAGCGTTTTGACGATATCAATGGTATTGGGTATAATGCTTTAGTATGTAGAACCCAATAGAAATGTAAAATTGTAAAGTCGATGTTTATTTAATAGAGAAGATACCATTTATGAGATGTATTTATGAAAATATAGCATTCCTATCATAATAGTTTTTTTTTTAAACATTATTTTGATGCTCAACGAAAGGGGGGAAAAGTCATGATGATGACTAAATATTATTTTTACTAAAAAAGGAATTGGTATCTGAAACATGATGCTCAGAGTCATAGAAGGTCGTATCCATGGAAAGAAGAAGAGGGGAAGACCTCGTAAAGGCTTTCTAGACGATGTTATAATACAGTGTGGAGCAACAGGATATGAAACGATGAAACGTTTGGCCCAAGACCGAGGAACTTGGAGAGACACTTGATATAGAATTTTGAATGGGTCACTGAACCTGTCATAAACTGACAGATCATTATTGATGATCTGAAACAACTCCTGTGCACTGGCTCATCTAATTAATTTAAATTTATATAAATTCTTCCGCACTTGAACAAAACGTATATTAATAGAATATAGGAAATTAAATTTACATCGTAATGAAGTAGAATAATATTAGTATTAAACATGTAAAATAATAATAATATATAAATCAGGTACCCATGCTGAAAATAATGTGCATATTCTTTAATTATTTGTAACTTGAAAGATTTCTCCAAATAGAAATTTCCTTCCTTTCGTAGTTTGTGTAAGCCTTACAACCTATAGTCTTTCATCATTATGACCACGACGACAATCATCGTAATCATTAGACAATTATTTTGAAGTGTTTTATTTATTAATCCGAATTAACAAATGTGTTGAAAACTGGACTGGGTAATTAAATTCAGCAGTAGCATTAGATCTTGATGATCTGTGCTTTATTTTAGTGAAGCGAAACAATAACATCATAATTAATGCTAATCTATGAGGATTTCTTTATATATTCATTGATGTGCCAAAAGGTTGTTTTCTTAAAAGCTAATCTATGACTTTCGAATGATGGTGATTTGGGAGCAATGACATCCATGTAATATTCTCATCAAATTGTTCTAAATAATCAATGAATTCCGTATGTCTTCATTTTATTTGTCAAAACCATTTTGTCTTCGAAGGTACTGTTTGATATGAGAATGAAGGAGATGAAGAGACAGATCATGTGCAACACAATCGCCACATTTTTTTTTTATAAATCAACCTTAGGCAATTTCGATACATGATTTATCACCTGCTGAAATGTACAAACATTACAATGTCGTATTCGTAATCCGAACATGGTTTGAAATTGCCCCTGAATTGATTTCTCGAACATCTTTGCGATGATATGTGCCGTCATTGATTTGAAACCTCTTTACACACACGGATAAAAAGCAGAGAGCCACTATAGTTTTGTTTTTTTTAATCGGTGCAGAGTTTCATGTGCCTCATGAATTGGAAGCAATCAGTGCGATGAATGAACTTTAAATATGGCTAGTTTTAAGCAGGGTTCGGACTTGCCTTGCATTGAAATCGAAATGCATCATTGTAATAGTATCTAGGTCAGATATAATACAGCGTGTTTCAACGGGTTCGTCCCTGCGATGCACCACTGCGACCTTACCAATAGATCACTGTAATTAAGAAAATGACGTAAGCACTCGCTATCTTAATTTCCTCTCATGGTAATGTCGGTAAGAACAAAAGATATTCATTCCTTAATACTATATCCNCCCCTCTGCCCGACAAAGACAAAATAGTTTGCAATTTGCTATTACAATTGTGTATTACGATTCTATTTTCCTGCAATTGCCTCTATGTAGGAAGTTATGTATTTGGAGATCACGTAACAATCTGTACACCGTAGAATTATAGTAGAGTTATGGATCGGATGATATTGAGTTAATTATTGTCCATAACTATGGATGTTTATTTTAGAGGAAACTATATGTATATAATTATGTCATGGGTACCTTAATTATAGTAGCACTCGGGTACATAAAGCCAGAACATGTGTAGGTATATGGTAAATGCTATTCTCTACTTATGTTCATCGAATTCTATTCTATTTGAGTGCAGCACATGACGATTCCGAAACCATGTTTGATATGTGCCGTTCATGCATTTATGAAGGAGTCCTGATATTGTTGTTGATGCTGCTGCTGCTACTACAAATACTACTACTACTACTAATACTACCGCTGCTGCTACTGCCATGAATACTACTACTACTACTACTACTACTTCTACTACTACTACTGCTGCTGCTACCATTAATACTACTGTATTACTACTACTACAGCTACTACGACTATTGTTATTACTACTACTACTACTACTACTACTACTACTACTACTACATCTACTACTTCTAATATTTCTACTACTACTGATATCCCCGCTAATACTACTTCTACTACTAACACCACCACTACTACCATTATGTTTGAGTGCAGCACATGTGATTTAAGAACCATTTTTCATGTGTGTTGTTCATGAATTTCTGGAGGAGTCCTAATATCGTTGTTGCGAAATATAGGTTTTCTATGTACAACAGAAAACCCAAAGTATGTATTATTTTATCAATATTTCTCTTCAAACAATTTTTTTGGGGGGAGAATCTTTGCCAGAGCAGAAGTGTGTCTTAAATGACATCTTTCACAATATGATACAATTTATGTGAAGTTTTGCCATCTAATTGTTGGCGAATTCGGGGCTCCCAGGCCTTTAGAGGGGCTTTAAGTATATAGTCTTGTAACAAATCTTTTATTTTCTGTATCTGAAAGCACTCATAATAACCATCAAATTACGTTTTTTTTTCTGTTATTGTTACATCCTTGAAGTTACTTCGTAGTCTTTGAACACAACAAAAAGTGAAACTAGCTCAATCTGAGTATCGACTATTATTTCTGTTCTTCCTAAATCTTTTTGACTCGTTTCATTATTCGTTTAACCTTTACTTCCCTAGATGACATTTTGTATTATTTTACGTTTCTTGCCATAAATTGTATTTATTGTTTTAGAGATGCTGCCTACATAATATGTATTTCATGTACAGGCTTACGCTGAATAGAAATAAATGATATTTTGAATTCGAATGTATCATTCAAGAATGTTTAATTTCAAGTCTATGTCTCCATTGATGTGAAACAACGGCTTATAAACTTCCCTGGGTTAAAACATCTCCGCACCCCTTTGCAATACTGCCGCCACCCCCGCCGAAATTAAACTACTTCTTTGTAACGCTATGTCCTTTGAAAGTAATGCCTTTTGATTCTGAATTTGGGTATAAATTTGTTCTCCGAACTTTCCGCAATACGCTTCTGGCTTTACGTGCTGCAAGAAACAATAATGACAATCTTGTGAGCAGGAAAGAAAATGATCCAGTAGTACTTTATCAAGAATCTGTTTGATAGGGAGAAACGTTCTTTTAGTACTGTTGTTTGAAATTTAAAACGATTCTGAAGAAGAAATATCGGGCGGCCTTCTCACGTGTTCAAAGGAGGTTGAGAAGAATTAAACCACCTCTGCCTACGCTTTTCTGCAGACAAACAGATTGGATATAGGAAATGATTAAAAGACAAGCAATCTTGCGGTCTTGACCTTTCACCAACAACAGCAACAGAAGGCGAAATAACGTTTATAAAATTATAGATGTGTGTATATTGTGTATGATATGACAAATACTGAGAAATATATGCTGGGAAATGATCTTTTGCACTTCACGCCATCCTTGTATTGTGATTTTGTTTTGTGTTATTTGGGTTGTGTCGTGGGCGGGTGGTGAGCAGGTCGAGTTAGTTTAACCATCTGTAGCATGTCCCTGGTTGACACATTGTCTAGCGCGATCTCGGTATCTCTCCATCTCTCTGTTTATCTATCTATCGCTTTGATTCCTTTTCTACCACAGAAGACCAAAAGGAGCATAGTGAGTTAGAAAGAGAGATCCACGTAGGGAATTAATGTTAACAACAACTGAATATGAATATAAAGAGAACAAGCTCATACCTGTGCCATACCCTCAGTCTCACCTACGAGACCAACATGATACCGAACAGAACAATGATCATAAATAACATTACCCTGAATGGCCAAGTATCGATCAGTTTTGGGGAAGTTATGGGATCGGTTAACCCGTTGGCTACTGAATTCTCTAATTCTCAGTCACAGGGACCACCAGGTTCCAGTAAGCAATGGGTTAAGCGGTGTGACTGAGATAAGGAAGCATATGGAATGATGAAGAGTGGGATGAGAAGGGATTGATGTAGGATGAGGGTGAATGCTTGTGATATCCGTATTAACGACGACATGTTGTGCATTATTTAAAGATGCATGGTTGATGAGCGAACTCTGGGAAACGCCCATTTATCGCTAGTGTGGAACTTCTTACACGGTGAAAACGTCATCTAACGAAATACAAAACATAGCTTGAACGGTTCTCTTAAGACATAAACGGCACTCAGTTATTTTAATCTCAATGACGTACTTTCATGTTTATTTTGTGTGCTCCTTGTTGAATACAAATACATTATCTGATTAATTTGGATTTCTTTTAATTTAGCTTCAAAATGTCACAATATCACGTCTTTCAAAAAATCATTTAGAAACTAAGTACATCTCTATCAGCTTGGAATACCATAAGTCTAATTTATGTACGTTTTTTTAAAGGTGATTATTATAAGCATGGATGTTCACTAGTATATCCAATGATGCCATGATGCAAGTGATAACCGCTGAGTGAATGTCATATCCATGGTAACATCCGCAAATAGATTCATTAGCTGTATCATAAAGGAATACAGTAATACTAATGTACTAAAACATCTCAGTATATCTCATCAGATCTACCAGATAAACGGCTTTAAAATATGACCTCAATGTGCATCATTTTCTTTCTTGTTTTGTTTCAGGATATAAAGTAAATACAGATTGAGGCCTATCATTGTATCAGTTAAATGGATTCCTCCAACCACCCAGTGTCTTTCTCTCTCTCTCCTTTCTCATACTTTCTATCTCTCACCGTCTCACGTCCACATTCTTTTTCTTTCTTTTTTTTTTCTTTCTAGTTGCATTCTATATTTTCTCTATCTCCCATTATCCTTCTTTTATATCGTCTTTCTCTCCTCCCCCCCCCTCTCTCTCTCTCTCTCTCTTTCTCCTTCTTTCTTTCTCTTGTACGCACACATACGCCCAAACACAGATACCCTCGCCCACACAAGTACCCCACACTCGCTCCTTATACACCCCTCTCTTTCATTCCCTTTCTTTCTTTCTCCTTGATTACTATTTAACTACTTTCGTGTCACTGTATCTTATTCTCTGATTTACCCTATCTCGCTTTAGCTTACTATATATTATATCTCGAAGTTCCTTTCATAACTTTTAAAGCCTAATATAAAAATTCCACGATATTTCTTTCATTTTCATGCATACCTGTTAATTTCCTCTTTGATTAAAGGAAGAGTCATGTTCTATTACTTGAATTAGTCGTGTTAACATTTCAAGTACAATCGTTTCAATGAAGTTTATATTTCAAAACGTTTATTTACAATTACAATTGAAATTGTTAAAAGTATTCCTGGTAATGATCATTCAATAGAAATTATAATAAACTGGAGAAGGAGGAAGGGAGCGATTCTTGAATAGAATAAATGAGAAGATGACAGACTCACAAAAGCAATGATGCATTATGCAACATTTCGAGGCATTTAGGAATAAAGTCTGATCAGGAATTTATCTCACTTTATGTCTCCCGAATGAGTAATGAAAGAATAATTGATGGATTTATATTAACATTCTATACACATTTATCGCCAATTTAACTGAATGATCATTTAGAGAGTTATTCGTTACGTTTACGGAGAACTGAAATCTGACCATCATACTGACCGTTACACGATTCGGAAACACCCATATACATGTACATGTATGCTATTGTGAGGGCTAAACGTCTTCAATGTGTGACGTCGGTCATATACTCTGTATATTCAGTTGAGCGCCACGGGCGTTCCTACTTTGCTAGAATTAATACCACCGTTTTTAATAACTGAAAAAGATATATTTCACAATGACCAAGTTAACCGATGAGGAGTTTGATTTCTAATGGAGATCATTCGACCTCGACTGGTTTGATTAGCTGATGATAAAAGTGATCAGATATGTCTTCAAGAACAAACCCTGCATTTACCAAGAAATGGATTTCTGTATGTGGGTCACATCATTAAATACTCTGTACATGTACATGTCCTTACACGGATCCAATATATTGTATCTTCGACTTTTACAATTTGTGCGGTAACCTCTTCAAGAATGATACAAAATAGCTTTTTATCGTCAACTTGGGTCAGTTTTTAAAAATCTAACTACTACTTGATATTAATTTTTCCTTTTGTTTAAAAGGAAGGGGGGCATGATGTGTCATTGACATTACATTTGTGAAGGTTCCTAAAATGACAGATAAACATTTTTCAATGCGAGTATATACGGTGTTCTTCTCACAGTTAAAAAAATGTACAAACTGCATGTTATGTTGTTGCCAATTTGTTTACATGTAAAGGTTTTGAACAGGTGTGAATGGTGATATCTGATATCATAATAAAACAAAATCAAATGTACAATTTCTCATACACAAATAACGAGTTTTTTACTTCAACCTCCATCCCTGAGTCAAACACTATAAATAACAGGCTGACATAAAATTCGATTGCATCCGGAATCCTATATCTTTGCCAAAATTAAAGCAATAGCCGCTGGAGCACATGTCAGGTCTCCGAGGAAAATGCAGTGTTTTGATTTGATTTGAATGTTTTTCCGTATAAAAAGATGTACAATGATAGATACACAATATGTACACAAACTATAGAGGTTAAACGGCTGGATGGCCCTACTCAGCGTCCACCAACATGGTGGCGCTGTTCATACGAGGGGTCCAGAAGAAAGTCACTTCACACAAATGAATAATTAAACAAAGAGATATATATTACAATTTAATTCTAAGTACAAAACATCCTCAGTACATCCTTAAAATATATCAAAGCAACACCCTTAAATTACACACTAAAAGCAAAACCTTATAGTCGAAGCATCGGTTAAAAGAAAGAAAAAAATTATCGGCCTTATATAAAACTTGGAATTAAATTCATTAAAAAATGTACGGAATGCAGCTATATCAGATGAGGAAGATTAATTATGTGGAATTAAGAGAGCATGCTCCTTGGTAACTAAACATTCTTTGACAGTATTCAGATTTTGGTTATGGGAGGGCTAGGTTTTCATTCGAGCGAAGGCAAGATGTTAAACTGTTGCGGAAGGGGAGGGGGAGGGGGGGGGGGG
>BEXV01000519.1:41200-55175 GCA_003118195.1 Hemicentrotus pulcherrimus | reverse complement strand
TATCTGTTAAAATCATGCGAACGAAGAGGATATTGAAGTGTATCAGAGGACCGCTCTGATAATTGTGTCATGGCATTATCAACCTTTTAGTCTCTACAACTATTTTTAAAAAGAAGCAGGTTGTATATATCCACATTGTCCTCGCCTATAGGTGAGTCCTTCCTCCTTTTTTGTGTTGTCTTCGTCGCCGAGCTAGAGAGATATAGCACACAGTTTTTAGAGCTGAAGTTCGAATTGAATTGAATTTATTTATTCCTTCATACAGCGTGATTGGACAGACATCAATGCTTATTTCTGTTAACGCTCAAATTTTTCTATTTCTGTAGCAGAAATTGTATTATTTTGCATCAAAAAGTGATTTTGTTGTTTGTTTTATATATTTTTGTTAATCTCCAGAAGCCGCAGTTTTAAAAAGAAAAGGTGTAACTGGCAGATCGTGACCTTAACAAGCAGAATACAAAAATATTGTATTTATGACTTGGCGTTGTGGCGTGCGACTGTAATCCAGCTAACAATGGAAGTTACAAACTGATTCAGCCGAGGACGCAGGTTCGAAACTGAGTCACGTCTTTCGGATGGTGACGTTAAAAGTCGGTCCCCAGACGTAAATAATCAGATCTAATTTATACTTTTTTTTTTTTTTTCTGGAATACATACAACCTGATAATGGGCTCTTAAGTACGACTCTATATAAGACTCTTATACACGTCTGTTAAAACCCCAATTTCACACACACCCACACACACACGCACACACACACACACACACTCACACTTATATCTTGCTAACGATCATTCGCGAGACATGACAGCCAAATGCACTACATGTCTGCTAGGTCAACAGCAACATAGTGTGAAGAAAATGTGTATTGAGCACATGAGTGATGGCGCCCCCCCCCCTCCCCCACACACACATATCTTATTTAGGGCAACAAATAATAAATCACTATAACGTCCAGTGGAGCTATGTTCGCGTGCTTCGCTCCCCACACATTCGATTAATTTTTGGATACGCCTAGAACGAGGAAATGGGCAAGGAGTGAAAAACCAAGGAAGAAAAAAAATGGCCATCAGCTACAGTATGTACCTCTCTGAAGCAACATCGGAAATTTGAAAAATCAACTTCTGAGTCATAACATTATTTTTTTTATCAAAAGAAAAGCAGCATATGTTGATGCTAGTCGTATTATAAGCCGATATATCAAGGTTGAACTCACTGGATAATCAAATTCAAAGAACCGCTAGGTCACAACGCTAAACGACGCGGTACATGCGGAGGAATACGCTATTGTTCGGCACGTTCGATATTTCATGTTTCGTCGCAAAAATGTACATGCGTATTGATTAATACAGTAAATAAGAATTACTGGAAATATATAATGATCGGCGATGTCAGTTGCCCTTTCTATCTTTAAAAATGTTTTTCCTCACTGTTGCGCGACCTATGCTTTTTTTATGAATGTTGTCCGAGATGGATGAGCTTACAAACAACAGTCTAAAATCACTCTAGTAATGTCAAATTCGCACAGACAAAGGACGTTTATTTCTTTTAAACTATATCCAAAACCAAGAGACTATTGTCTTTTAATAGTCAATCAGAATGTATAACGCCAGTATAGTTGTAAGGCCAGGCGAACACTACACGATCTGATTTTTGAAGAATTTAGTCATTATCATTACACCTCTAAAAAGCGTACTCTTCACACAACAATTTTTTGTTTCTATCTTAACAAATCTTCTTTGATTTTTTGTTCTATTTCAATACGGTGAATAAGAAGGAAAAAAACCTGGTTTCATGTTTTTCAGCAAGCCCATTTACAAAGGTGCCAACATTACAAAAAATAATATCAATATAATGCTAACGAGTCATTAACAAAGAATGAATACGCATTACAAAAAAATGAATCTTGGAGAGCAGGTCCAGAAATGGACTTGTATGAGACCACCCTGTTGAAATAAAACTATAAATTAATAAATAAATAATACAATTTACACTGTATATACATTTTTAAAATAAATCTACCTTAGATATGTACATATTTAACGATATGTAATTGGGACATTTCCTTTTCTCACTGTCTTTTTGCCATTAAATTCACCTGTCAACACAAAATGGCGTCATATGCATTTTTTTTTTAATCCATTGAAATTATACCTGAGGCTAAAGAATTTTTTACATACGTTGTCCATTTCCTTTATCTACCAATATGGTTTTCCATTAATATATGTTTACTAATACCTGAAAGCTTATGCCAATCAATTTATTAGACTTGTCCTTTTGGAACCCCTACGATAACCTTGATAGCTAATTCCTTATTTTCCCTACTTTTTCCGTACTTTTTCAAACAGTCATTGATGTGCTATTCAAACGGGTGTTATCGGTATTATGTCCTTCAATATACATGTATACATTTCAATGTGTAAACATCACAACAAAACCCGGAAAGGTGGTCAAATAATTTAAAGATAAAAATCGTTGCCATTCGAGGTTGCTATCCTTCAAAGACATACGCCAACCTCTTGCATCTTGTATGCAAAGCCAATTCTGTACGGTATCGATTTTTTTTTCCAACCACATTGAATGAAGCTCAATGCAACAGTAATACGAATTTTTCTTTAGAATTCAGGCAAGATGAAATAAAAAGGTAACTGCGTGAATAAGGGTAAAACATAAAAAGAAAGAAAGGATTAGTGGGTTAGTTAAATATTTGAGTAATTATCATTATCAATTGTAGAGTCATTATCAATTTTACTTAATTTGAAAAAAAAACTTTGAATAAATAGCAATAAAACTAATATTTATGGACAATGTCGAATGGACTGTTTCTGTAAATTATAAGACTTGAAATCCCTTAATTTAAGGGAGTGACCCCGCCCCGCCCCCCCCATTCATAAACATTCATGATTGAAATTTTACACATGAATGGAATGGAACTCATAATCGACGTTAATGGTCAATGAGCTAGCGAGTTAAAAAGATGTAACTTCCATTACAAGTATAAGTTTAAGTCTATAGAACGAAATATGACATAAATTACCTGGAGGCAAAAAAAAAAACATTTATGAGTTACAATGACGTTTCCCATAATAATTCACTATTCATTGTTATTGTATTATGATACAAGCATAATATTCATTTGAAAGCGTTATATGAGTCAGTGAAAACTAAAAACTATGCCTTGCAATTTTTTTTCGCAGGAAGGGCTATTTAAAACCGATGTAAAATGTATTCTATTTAGATTCCCCTCACTGCTGTATGCTGACCTGAGCTAGTATATAGCCATAATGTATTATTCAGTTTAAAACCTAGTTATCTGTTGTTGCCCATATAAAATTCAGGAATACATTTGAACGCTATTATAAAATATCGATGTGTGAAAGCGATATGCTCAGTACGATATTTTGATAATAAAGGTGGCTTCTTATAAATCGCACAAGATCCGATAGCCAAAACGCTGATGGTGCTAATGATTGAATCAATTTATCACTTTCCACTCAATACTAGTGGTATAGCCAAACAATTTGGTGTGTAGAGGGGCAACACAAATATATTACAGTAATGGCACTTCATTAAGTACAGTTGTTTTAAATCTTTGGACATGTATTCTAAATCCATCTAATTCATCAGTACTGTCCTTGGGTACGCCTACGCTCAAATAATCCACTCTCATGATGCTTTGCAATTTATCAATAAATATTGAAACAGCTTGTTGGCCTCGTGTCAATAATAAGGACAAATCGACGATTTCCATAACCATCACCACACAGGCTTTAAATGCGAGAGGGAAAATTAATATGTTTTATTTAACTCATATCGGAATTATTCTACAATCATGTACACTTTATTTTTCCAGCTAATTAAGCTTATGCTAAATATTTTGAAAAACAAGTAATATATTTGGTTACTTATGATAGCTTTCCTGTTGCCCGAGCAAACAAAATTTAGTATAGACTCAACTTATATTATACAATGGTTTAGGGACAAGTTTTTGAAATGGGTTGCTGCTATTATGAAAAGCAAGTATAATATATGAAACAGAATTGGTACGATATACCAAAATAGCAATTGATCTGATAATTGGATGTATTTCATTCGCTGGTAATGTTTTATGAGAAGATAATCATTGGAATACAGCCGTAGCGAGACGGGATTATCAATTTTTTATTGATTTATTTCGTGCTCTTATTTCCCGGTCTTCTGCAAAACATGGCTGTGAGCTAATTATTATAATTAGTGAAAAACAAATAATGATAGTTGTGTTGTGGGGGAGGGGGGAAGCGTCTAATGACAAATCCCACTAGGGGTTGGTTCCATCTTCAACATGTAACCCTTTTTCTTTTTTTCGTCGTATGATATATTTTTTTTTTGTTGTGGAATTAATTTAAGACCCATGATTGATTCAAGTGGTACGGAGGGCAATGTCAAATGTCAAATAACTCAATTCATGACGTACATTCTAAATGTACTAAAATACATGTTTGATGCCTGCAGATTATGTGTATTTCCACAGCCAAGCATTATCTGACACACTGCAATTACATTGTATACAGCCCGAGAGACCGATATTTTATTCTCGCTTTTTTTCTGCCAACATCTCGGGGTTCACATCGGCCAGCATGGTCGGTCTCGTGGGCTGACTGTCCAGCTGTTGAACGGGCAGATTCGGGATCCCTTTTCTGACTTGATGCTTTTACTTTTTATTTTTCACGTCACGTACAACTCCATATAACATGGATAAGCATATGTTACTAGCGAAACATGTGTTATTTTATACAATGGGCAAAGTATTTAAAGCGACGTAATTGGTCAGTTGTCACCACATGACCTTGCATTATTCATTTTTTTGCGTGCAAAAATTTTACATTGAAATAGAAGAGTAATATTTTGTTTGAGGGCACCAGTGCGCTATGCAACATGTACAAAAAAGTAAAATGTTATTTTAGCACGGGAGGTATAGAAAAGATGAGACTCATATTATTGCAAATACCATCATTTTGTTATGTATTAAATATTGCATGCATTTCATCGTCTACTCATGTAGCACAATTTATCCCCAAATTGAGAATTTCTCCCGTGAATAAACCACGGCAAGCGGTCTGTGTGAGAATTTAAGGAACTCTCAGTGAAATATCTCATTTATGTTGTCGGTTCATTAAATTCTGTTTTATTGAACGCCGGGCCATGCAAAACTGTTATTATATTCCATCGCTGTGCGTTGTAAAAAGTTCATGGGTTGTAGCAAAGGGTATGCAACAATTCATTAGACGCGAAACGGATCCCCGAATAGAAAACAGTCAAATTTATCAAAGTGTATCGCTGAAATGTCATAATTATTATCCATGTTAACAATTACCTTTAGCTGATCGATGTAGAATGCGCACGAACACGAGAGCACATAAACCGATTTTTTTTTTCTTCCTCGTCCATCCAAAAAACAAAAGTATCGATCACGATCATTAATTCGTATGCGATCCGAGGAAAAAGTGGCAATCAATTATTGTGCATACATGTCCATCTTGCATTAAAACTCGCATCGTTGAATAAGCTCATAGTTGAGTAAGTTCATTAGCAATGTGATAAAGCCAGAAGGCGAGATAGCCCAGCCCAGAGATGTTTTCTTCTCTTTGCTTTGCTAATAAGGTCCTTCTATATTTAGTCTGTTTGTCTAGGAAGCTATTTGCAGATCTGGTATGTCGTCACGCTATGCCATAAAGCCGGTACCGCACCTTTACATAGGTACGATAAAACAGGGCCTGCCAATCTCGTCCTTCTTAAAGTCGATCGCAAATATTTTCGAACGTCGCCAACAAATTGGTGTACGCTCTAGATGAAGAACACTTCTTTTTAACAGAGAATGGCCATTTCTAATATGAACAAATGAACAGAAATTAATGTAGGCATATTTTGCGTTCTATTGATTACGAAAATGAATTTCTGAAATTTAACGACAATTTCCTTGAACAACAAGAATTACAAACAATTTACCTTGCCAAAGTTGATCCGGAATGTATAGCTGCTAATTTATAAGTATAGCTAACAGTCGGGAGTATTTTATAATAGGATATACACCCCCCCCCCTTTCTCTACCCCACTTCCTCGATTTCAATTTCCACTGCGGAGGCTATGAGGTTACCATGTGAAAATATTCCCGCTTTTGACTGGCAATTTAATTAAGTTTGTAGGGTGGAATACTGATAAAAAAATATGCGCATGTAGTTGTTTCTACCTTTTTCTCTTTAAATATAAACTCCAGTTCTGGTAAAAAAAGAAAAATGATTCTCACAGAATCAAACGAAATTACACTGAATGTTCAAGATTACAAATAAATGAAATTTGCCAAACAATTTTGAAATAAAATGTATACTGGCTGAGTAATGAGCATAGAAAGACAAGGAAATCAAGGTAGTACTAGTCCCGACACCATGTGTGTTGTCCCATATATAGCTTTCTGTGTATAGTGCTTGTTACTCAGTTTACCAAGACTCGGTCAAATTTGTTATGATTTTGATGACTCCAGAACCTTGCAGTGCACACCAATTTTTACATGCTACATGATCAACTGTTTCTTATCCTTTCCACACCCTTTCTTTAACAATGCAATCGCATTACCAGTTCTAATGTTTATCTTTAAGCTTTTATTCCTAATTTATAAAAAAAGCAATTCTCTTTAATAGCTAAACTATGGTTTAGAGTCCGGTTTTGGGTTAGAATGAGCCACGTAAATATTTATGGTATTTAGTCGTCAAAACTAAGGCTTGGTAACGTGACACCAAATAACGTATGAAAACATTTCACTGTTGTTTCTAACATTTCTCAATTTTGCAAACAAAAATTGACGCTAAAAATATCCTTCAACCAAAGCACCTATATACTTGATTGTCCATCATTTAGAAAAAAAGGTAAAATTCAGCATTAAAGCTTGCCTTTACAACCTCCGTTCTATTTTGAAACAAAGTTTGAAAGTTCATCGATGTCACTAATTCAAGTTTTGTCGGCAATCGTTACTCCGACCTTCGTCTTTATCATGTTCTTTTGTTAAATTAAATTTGAATTTAATTTAATTTAAGAACAGAGATACCCTACTGTACAAATATTTTCTTAACAGTGAAATGTAAAAATACGTGCAATTGCTTTAGATTTAAGTGATGGAAGTCCATACTTTTAGCAAATGTTTTTGTGCACATTGTGTGTCAAGGGTAAGCAAAATCCTGCCCATCAGAATAATTCTTCTTTTTTTTTCAATGGTAAGTTGCTATATGCCAGACATGTCAGACTAAACTAATATTCTAGAATTATAGACGATGGTATGTAATTTCCCCCAGCTTACCACACGTTCATAATAGAATTGCATGCTTCCATACAAAATTATGTACAATATATCATCATTGCCTTTGTCTTCCTGGTAATGCTATACAGCATTTCTGACATATTAACTTATATGTTGCTATTGTATTACGTATTGTAACAGGTGGTCGACTTCGGCAAAGATACATACCACTTTCTCAAATTAGCTCATTTATGACTGACAGATGATGTCACAAGTGGAATGAGTTCTGGAAGTTTTTGGGGTGGAGCTTAGCAAGTTTGAAAAACAAATATTTTAAAATATATTTAAAAATCTATGAAACAAATTCAGAAGTTTACATATCATAACATGATACGTATGTAGGACTGCACACCAACAAGAATACACTTGTATTTCGATGTCATGGGCCCTTTAACGGCTGGACTCGTGTTTAGCTGCTGATTTTAGTGTAAACCTTACTTAACAGCTAACACACGCATTAACTATAAAATCACCATTAAACATTAGTGTATCATGACTTTGTACACCTTTTCGTAAAATATGAATTTTTAAAAGCCATTAAATTTCCCCAAGCATTAATATTTTTACCATTAACATATTCTACAAGAAGTAAACACAGTGGTTATCGTTAAAAATCAAGGATTTCCTTAATAACCATGTGTAAACATAGACAAGTAAAAAATACTGTCCTACGTGCAAGGTAAGGTATATACGGAACATGGCCACACAAATATATTTGTGCTTCTCAGTGATTATGGGTGGAAAATTCAATAATCTCTATCCCGTGCTCTCAGTCAAAATAGTTCTCCCCACCCTTCCTAAGAACCTACAATGCATACAACCATTGAATTAGCCTTACTCTTCTGCATTATAAAAATGGAAGATGGATCTTTGCATCACATTCAACAAAATTCAGCATCCATCTGACAAATTGAACGGCAGGTTTACCACAATCAAGGTCTTGACAAAGTGACCATTTCATTTCAAACAAAGTGGAAATAGAATTAAAAAATCCTACCTTCGACCGTCTGATAGATGATGACAAGCATGGCCATTGAAATCCATATCCATCTCTGATTTCCCATATTTGATGGCGTCTTTTGAATAAACATATATTTCATCCAAAGCGAGGATCACTGTGATGAGATAAAGCCTGAGATATTCTTCCTCAAGTGATCCGAAACACTGGCGGTAGATTTGAGAATTATAGAATGCGAGGATTTTCCGGGTCTGTATGAAAGCGCGACTCCTCATCTCATCGCACTCATTGAACCCGTTTTATTGTATTGACGCGTGCACGTGGAATATAATAGGCAGCAATTACTATCTCAATAATGAAAGTGCACGATCTGCTTTCTGTTTACGCGCTTCATTGCTTAAACCTATACGTACGTCACTTGTTCCAGTTTTCATATTTTCCATTATCTCATGGGATTTTCTCGCTGCATTATTCTTAAAGTCTAAATCAAAAACTGTTAAATTTATGAACTGATTAAAAGGGACTTTTCTAACATTACCGTTACTAAAAGGCTGATTTGACTGCCTCCCCCTCCAAAAAAAAAAAAAATCAGTATTTTGTTATCCTGTCTTTGCGTGATACAAGCTTGGTTATAAATTTTAAAAAACACCGACAGAGTAGAGTATACGGATCATTCATACAAATCACTGGTAGTAGATGTCTACTAGGCCTATGTTCTCTCAGCCTGAAACTAATCTACAATTATCTTCATAGTCATGATTTTTCGAAGGGCAAAACGTCTATCGCGCTTACATCCGATGCAATTTTATTCTCGAACATAATTGTTCCGCCGTTCGTGTAATACTTCAGTCACACCGAAAAGACTGACACCAGACCGACAACACACCGATCAAACAGTTGCCTAAAACCCGAGTCACACCACCAAACCGACTCTACGATTTCCTCGTTCGGGATAATGTTATTTTTAGCTCGGTTTGGCGGTGTCGGTTTTGGGTGTGAGTTCGGCGGTATCGGTTGGGCGGTGTGACTGAGGGATAACCCGTACACAGCCCAGTCAATGTTAACACGTCGCATGTCATTTGCAGGAATTATCCATAAATCATTGTAACCTTCCCTTATCAACCTACCAAATATAATTGCAATTAAAATTCAATCAATCAATCATCCCGGATACACCCAACGATGCCCCCGCCAATTATTACTTCTAATCATTCAAGGCATTAATTTCCAGATTATCATGATTATTACATCGAGGGGGAAGTCCAGCATGATATTGAATGGCTTTAACACAATTACCAGGGGGGAAAGAGAAACAGATCGAAGAGACTTTTACGAGAAAGTGAAAAAGGATAAGAACGTTGTATGTATGAAGTTGCAATCGATACTTTAACGACATAGTAATTCCTTTCCAGCACCTGTCTCATTTTCTTTGAATTTTCATAAATTATAATCTACTTAATAGTGCTGTTGATGAAGATATATTATTTTATTATAATGGGGTTGTGTGAAACATAAACAAATATTATCAAGGAAGCCGAGGGCTGACCGTAATAAAGTCGTCAATAGTCGCTAATAGCCTAAACTGAAATCTTGCGAGCGTAATGTATTTTGATCATTTCCGTAGAGAAAACAGGCGTTTATGATGTATTTAAGAATTTGGCTTACAGGAATAGACCAGTTTTGGAAACGCCCCCCCCCCCCTCTCAAAAAATGAAATGGAAGCTCTTATAACCAATCATGTGAAAACATATGTTTTGACTAATACGTGATGTTACAAATTTTGCCGGGAAACCGTCTACTTATTGATATAATTATTTGGTAAATTATCATATCGATCCGGCCTAGAGAGATATCGCGAATGCACTTCAACATTGAACATTTGAGCATATTTCTGTTTTTTCGAATTTAGGTTGAAGTATTGCCATCTAAACCTCTGAAGGCAATATCTAAACAATTTTGAATGGATATTTTGCACCCCTGGTGCAAAACCCTTGAACCGCAATTTTACCACTACTGATCTTTACCTGTAAAGAAAAGGTTGAGTTCTGAGAAGAAGTGAAGAATAATTTGTGAGCGTTATCATTTTATTATGCAAGTGTGGAAGAACATCAGATAAAACATGTTCCCTGAAGAGCATGGCTCTTCAAATGCCTTAATATTTTAAATATGGCATACAAATCGGGACGGATTTTTACGCCACATGTTTGTGTAGTCCCATAATCTTTCTGTGTACAGTGCTTGTTTTTTGTCTATGACTGCGCCAAATTTCTTATCTTTTTGATGATTCCAGGACCTTCATATGGCTCCGAATAGGCTCATTGGACAACGCCCCCTATCGTCATGTTAGCCCACTGACTTTACCCCCCCCCCCCTTTCTGATCTATTCCACAACGTTTCTTTCACAATGTCATCGCATGACCGGAACTCAACTTTATCTTTAAAGAGATAAATCATTTTGCTTTGATTTCTTTTCATGACACGACGACAAAATAATAAAATAAAATAAATCTCTTCTTTCAAAATTATATTCAGTGAGAGACAAATATACACCAAACGAGCCCACTCCACAAACATATAAAGAAACACAACATATTATGTTGCTAACATCCAAGACAAGATACGAATTTATCTATATAGAACTACAACATTATTACAATGTATTTATTTTTACACCATTATTTCACGCCATCTGCGTATTAAACATACTCATCGTACTCACCGTTCCCCTCCATTCGTACAGTATGACAAATTCACAATGGGATGAGAAAACAATGAGCCTTATAAAACCGCGACCTCTTCAAATCCATGCAATTAAATATAAAAAAGAATCCAAACTAACTTTTGAATAAATTAGCCATCGTTTGATTTATTCCGCCCTATTTACTTTCATTAAATTGCTTTGTTACCATTCCATTAAAGGTACTAGACTATGACCCTTTTGCAGCCAACCTCAAATGCTGTTTTTTGCAGGAATTATGAATATGTCATGTATGTCCTATCTGTGAAATTTAAACGTGAGCAGTGTCCTCATATTCAAATTATGCAAGGAAACCCGTTTACTTGTTCACTGTCAGACACTATTGAGTGACTGACTGGCTTTTTTCTTCTTTGGTAATAACATTCATGAAAAGAGTTGTAAAGGGTACATGAGCATTTGTCTACATCAATAACCCACTTCCTGTGATGGCCAAGATTAAACTGATTGAATCTTTGCGCAGCATAAAACGTATGGCCATTCGGTTCAATTGTCTGAATATCAAGACTATTATTTTTGGGCTCTATAGCCCTAAAGTCGATTTGACAACTAATAGTCGTTATTTTCCCACTTGAAGACATTTTTAAGCCCCACCTGTTTTATGGAAGTTCTAAATTAGGATTATCTTTCAAATGCAGTTGGAATTAAACTTTTTCATTTTTTTGGCCTGCAAATGAGACATAGTACCTTTAAAAGCCCAGAGCTTCGTGCAAATTTATAAACGTTTTTCATCAAATCACAGGGTACCTGATGGGATATTGATGATTGAAAAGGTATCAATATTGATATAATTTATGAAAACAAAATAGGTCCCTTGGTGACACTGCCAGTTCTTGAGGCAAAGAAGCGTTATGAATTATACAGAGTTGATGAGCTATGAATTATACAGAGTTGATGAGCTATGAATATTATACAGAGCTAATTATACAGAGCTTTCTGAAACAGCGATCGGGTTCATTTATTGATTTCCATAGGTTAAGCCTGGTATCAATGTCGAATAGATGCACCTAAAGTTTACGTTGTTAAGTACAGGGTATTTCATAATGAACGATCATTCTGATAACTTTTGGATTCATTATTCGACCTTTTTGGCTCCTATTCGCCAAAGATTTATGGAGTGCCATATGTTAAGATTTTTATTCTGTAAAAATTATTTTAATGCTGTGCTATTAGTTAGTTTTATTGATAGAGAATTATGGTAATTTTAACAAATAGGGAGGTTGACGTAAGACGGTGAACTATTAAATTCGACCGGCTTAAATCTGGACTAGAGTTCGTACGCTTTTCGAGCGACCAATGGGGATTCCATTCACAATAATCAAATTAGAAGAATCACTTTACTAGTACAGTATTTGAAATTTGAAAGAGCATGAAACTCAAAAACAATTATAATGTATTAAGATTACCATCATACCATACAATTTAATTCATTATACAAACACATGTACGCACAAATAGCATTTATTATTATTGTATTTCCAACTAAAGCTTATGTACGCATAAATGGGCACTGTCTAGCACCATAAATCACATAGTTTAGTCTAATCATTATCACGATTATAATGGATGTAACATCAATCTGTCAGAGATGTATGAGGATATGACAAGAATATAATGGAGGGAAGCGATAGTTTGAAATGGGGAGATGTAAAAAGAAAAAAATAACCCGGTAGGATGCGAAAGTTAATGTGGCTGGATAAGTTGTGCACTTGTAAAATGGTGCCTGACCGGATGCTTCCCAGGGAGTTGAGAATGTGCATACAGTTTGTGCGGGGAAGCCTGAATCCGATGACCGGGGTAATACTATATCTGTGAAGCGCTTAGACACATCGGTGATTTATCAAGCGCTATATAAAAGCGGAATAGTATTATTATAAAAACACAACCAGAAATATCGGGAGAGGGCGAAATCGGAGGAAGTGATATGTGTAGGTTTTGTGGTCGAGCTTATATGTCACCGGAATCTGGATCATATGGCTTGCGGTTCGATTTCCACCGCGGCACTAATATCCTCGACGAGTCATAAATCTACATTCGACACACTCGCCCCAGGTGAGGTAAATAGGTACCTGGCAGGAAGTAATTCCAGTCGTGCTAAATCGGGGAAATAATGGTGGAGCGCCAGAAGTGATTCTGACAGATATGGGCGCTATACAAGAACCCACTATTAATATTATCATTATTAATTTAGTATAGGTGATCTAATGGTCATGGTTACATAGTTATATATCTGTCATGCCTTTAAAATAAAAGAAGATGATTGAAAGTTCAAATACATATATAATTCTCTCGAAAGTATATATACCTGTACATATCTCACTATTAGCACTTTTTCATTCATAATTAATTTGTACATGAGGGTAACAGATACAATTTTGCCAGGTAGATGCCGTTTTTTGCCCTAGCATCAATTTTACATTTGACAAATGAAACAAGAGTGAGCAAGCGGTGATAGGTTAACAATATTTAGTCGTAATGCAGTTTCTTTCTTTTTTCTTCTTTTTCTTGTATACATGTTCACTCCTTCTAAAAGATCTTTTATTGGAGGCGAAGAATACCAACAGTTATCTTATTGTGAAATTACAATAGTTTATGTAAAAATATGTAAACACATTGGTATAATACATCATGATCATAACAATATGAATTTATGAAATGTTCATAATGCGTGAAACAATCAATCGAGGCATTCGATTAAAGTAAGCACACAGAAACAATAATACGTTCAATATAAACCACGATTAATTAAACTACGTTTCGACGTAGAAAAAAATAGATGACACGATTTAGATAAAGAGAGTAAACGACCTCGTATGATAAGTGAATGAATTCTGACACACTTTTCAAAACAAATCAGGATTTAAGCCGTACTAAAATCATGTACAATCATTTCTATTTTTTGATATTTACCTCTTTAAAAATTAATTAAATCTAA
>BEXV01000519.1:18843-29941 GCA_003118195.1 Hemicentrotus pulcherrimus | reverse complement strand
TATAAAAAAGCTAAAATTTTACAGTTATGTTTACATATTTTCGTATTCCTTTTCTTTTTTTAATGCCAGAATTAAAAATTATAATTTGAAAAATATCACCTCACCAAACGGGCCTTTGACAGGAAATAGGCTCAGAGACTCACAGGGCTAGCCTTACCTTTTTAAAGGCTTTTAAAGCTTGTTGCAAAATGTCAAATTCTGCCGACTAATCCCATCACTATCCCGAGCCCAACTCACAAGAACATTATCCTCCTCCTCCTCCATCAAATAGAAAAAAAAATCCTGGCTCTAAATCCGGTAAAGTGTTTTTTTTTTAATGACGAGAAATGCAGTGGGAACATAATATTGATTGTGTATGATGTTTATCAAACAGAAAGGGATTGTCATACATATTTTGGACGTTATGAAAATTGTACGATTTGCAAGATTGGAGAAAATGACAAAAAGTGCTATAGGAAGAGTTTATTGCAACGATTCACATATACATAAAGAAAGTTATAATTATGTTAACCTTTGCTTTTCTTGTCTCATTTTAGACTTTGTAAAAAGAATGAAACCACAGAGTGTATAGTGTATTAAGGTCAAGCTTCGAGTTTTTAAGCACAATTTTATTTGATTCGGTCATAAATTGATCGCGGCCTCTGACGTCAGAAGAGTAATATACATTTTAACTCTCTCTCTCTCTCTCTCTCTCTCTCCCTCTCTCTCTCTTTCTGTCACCTTCGTATACATATTCCCTTCTATGATTATCTCTCTCTCTCTTTCTCTCTCTCTCTCTCTCTGTCTTTCTTCCATCTCTCTACCCTCTCTCTCATATACCCTTCTATCTCTATACGACCATCTTGCTCTCCCTCTCCCTCCTTCTCTCTGTTTCTCTCTCTCTCTGTTTAATGATAAAGGTGAGTTCTGGTCATCCGATTGCATTGTGAAAGAAAAGGTGTGGATTGAATCAGAAAAAGTTGATCATGTAGCATGGAAGTATTGGTGTGTACTGAAAAGTTCTGGAGCCATCAAAATCATAATAGATTGGGCCCAGTCTTGGTAAAGTTACAAACACTGTACACAGAAAGATGTATATGGGAGTACACATGTCTGTGTCCGGGCTACTAACCTTGATTTCCTAATCTTTCTATGCTCATTACTTAGCCAATATTTTTCTACCAAAATTGTTTGGCAAATGACATTTATTTGTAATCTTGAACATTCAGTGTAAGTTTCGTTTGATTCTGTGAGAATACAATTTCTTTTCTTTTTTTACCAGAACTCACCTTTATCTTTAATTTGTATATTATCATATCAAATATTACATAATATTTCCCTCATTCTGTAATCAATGTTGTCTACCTAACGTTTTTGGACGCCCGTGTCTACCTTCTTTCCCTTATAATTATGTTCCCCTTTCTCTTTCACTATGTTACCCTTTCTCTATTAATATTAATTATTATTAATATGTTGGCCTATGTTTCGCATGTATATATAATGTGTAAAATGGTATTGTTAAAAAATAATAATTTCGTCCATAAACTTTCATTATCCTATTTCATGCGATTTGCTAATGTCATGAAACACAGGTTTAGTCGCGATATGATTATTTCACTGGTATTTGTAAATAATGAATAAATAAAGATTGATTGGTTTAATCAATTTAAATATGAGTTTGCTTTTCTTGACAGTTGCGAATTAAAAATCATTTTTGACATACATCGAACGATGTCATCAATTAAGTTGACAAAAGAAATTTATGCCTCCTTTCATATTTTCAACCTATATGGCATCTGCAAAATCTAGAAGAAAAACAAACGTTGTTAAAAAAAATTTCCAAACCCCTTTACTTTATCGTTATTTCATTTTGTTTTTACATTTTCGGAGCGCATTTCCCCGGTGCGTCTTGTGTAAGTGTTGTTTCTTATTATCAATTTTAATCAACGTTCGTGTCCGAAATATTGTCAATAAAACAGGATAAAAGTTTCCTTTTTTCAAAAAATTGATTTAGCCATACAGATAATCAGATAATGGCATGGTATAAAAAAAATTGAAATGGTGGTGTTGAGGATGACTTATAAATGTCTTGTTAATCAGAGAGAGAAAGAGAGAGAGAGAGAGAAACAGAAACAGAAACAGAGACAGAGACAGAGAGACAGAGAGAAGAAATCGAGAAGAGGGAGAGGAATGTAAAATAAATTATTGAAGCAACTCTTTATTAGTTATCTCGAAAAGTTTATCATTCTCGTTTATTTGCTGCTCATTTAAAAAAAAAAATTGAATCGGAGCTCTACAGGCCTTCAACGTCACTTCTGGTCAAGAGTTTCAAACTAGATGTATTTTTTAAGTCTCCAAGAAAAAAGAAAACATTACGTTACAGTAAATGTATCAATTTCTGTGTTTGAAAGTGGAGCTTTTTTTTTTCAACCGTGAAGGGGCATCCCCAAGACACGAGAAAGAAAAGGAACATGGCAAATCTATAGTCGACAGATGAATTGTATGAGTGTCATTGTTAGATCTAACATTTCCTGCATAGGCAATGCAATTCAATTTAAATGAAAATAAAATTTCTGAGGGCAAATGAGGGCATTTTAAATTCCTGCCCCTTTTTTCAAACGATTCCTTTTGAGGTAATATCGATCGATGGAAAAACTTAATAGCGAAACATGCACTTTTTCTTTAATAAAAAATGGTTCATATCATCAACAAGGACATTATTTATAAAGAGTCTCTTATCGAAAATGATCCTTCTTTTTGAGAAATAGCCTTTAAAGCAAGGCGCAAAAAATGGAATAGCGTTTTAATGTGAGAAAAGTGCACCTGTCTTTGTAATAAATATGAGGTGCTGTGGTTCAATGTAGAAAATTGGGGGCTTTGTGAATTTCCCCCCTTACGTCACTCATACACGGAGCATGCTCCTTTTTTCACAGTCCTCGCTCTGTTATTAATATTTTTAGCAGGCTGTCGCTTATCCGTTTATAACATTTAAAGGTAGGATATACTACTCATACTACTTATGTACGTTGCGCATACTGCCATCTGCTGCTCACAATTTTTCCTTTTGTCGACAGCCATGTCCCACAATGCGTCAGAAACTGATGACGCGCGAGAGATGATGCTTGGAAATAGGAAAAGAAAATTTCTCTATAACTTTCGCCTTCACCGAAAGATAGAGCAATTAAAAAATACATTAAAGCAGTGGTAGCGATGTCGGGGAAAACCCCGCCTTTAAGAAAGAATGTGATTCCTAGAAAACAAAATTTTACCTCAAATAAATTACATATTAACATCTCGTTACATACTTATTTGATGGAAACATGCATGAAACGTGTACTGCAGTGATGGATGCTCGGCTTGAGTATCGAAATATATCTGTTCCACCATAGTTACAGACCGCCACCACATATAGAGGAGGATTATAATCATGATCATGGGGTAAGTAATAACTGTCTGTATGTCATGTACTGATTATCACGCATGATTATCAAAATTACTTGTGTGACTTACAGTCGGCGTATTGAAGGCTGTTTGCGTGTAATATTGCATGTAACGAGGGGAAAGAGAATAATGAATCATGTGATGTATTTAGTAAGTGTTGTTATGGTGAGGATGAGATGGGGTGAACAAATATGAAAGGGTAAAGAGAGAGGGAGAAAGACAGAGAGAGAAATAGAGAGAGAAAGAGAGAGAGAGATAATAGAGGGAGAGAGAGAGAAATAGAGAGAGAGAAATGGAGAGAGGTTCTGAAGGGAGAGAGAAAAGAGAGGGAGAGAGGTATGAGTAAGATATATATATATATATAGTAGGTATGAGTGGGTATAGAAAGAGAGGCAGAGTCACGAACATGTAGAAACAGAGAAGGGTAAGTGGTTATGAATGACAATTGCTAGCAGTCGGAGAAGAGAGAGAGAGAGGGGGGGAATAGAGATGGAGAGTATGTAGTAGGGTCCCTTTCGCACAAACACTGTAACAACACTATCGGCACGGTTTGAATGACAGACTAAACAATTTGAAACATTACATTTTTATTTGTTATTTTCACATATAAGATGGAGCATTATTTAAATTAATAAACCTATGAAACTCTAGGTTAAAAGTAACATTATAAACATTGGGTAAGCGTGTATCTGTATTACGAATAAAACACTGATTTATTCTGGTTACATAGTTACAATCTCGATAGAAAGATAATATACATAAGTTTACGTCACAATCATCACAATCGGAGAGTGAAATTTAAAAGCAGAGCATTCTGACTAACATCATATGACGTCACAATCATCACAATCAAAGAGTGCAATTAAAAGGCATGGAATTATGACAAAAATCAGATAACGAAACACAAGAAATGTTATATTAAACCTGAACTCGCCATGGGTGTACAAGTAGCCTACTGGTCAAAAGGTTGGATGAATGATGATGATGATGATGATGATGTATTGATGATGATGATGATGTAAATGATGATGATGATGATGATGATGATAATATGATGATGATGATAATGATATGATGATAATAATAATGACAGTAGTAATAATAATAATAATTGATATCATTATCATTATAATAATAATAACATTAACAGTATTCATTATTATAATATTAATAATTATTATTATTATATAATAATTATTATTATCATATAATAATTAATTTAATCATCATTATAATAACAATGACAGTAACATCATTAATGATAATAATAATAATAATAATAATAACTGACATGAATACATAACAAGATATTATTAGTTACAATAGCAATAATAGTACCAGTAGATAACACCATTTCTGTTGTAATATATAGATATGGATTATTGCAAATATTCGAAGACATAATGGTCTAATGGTCCAATGACAACAAGAATTATAAATCATACCTTATATTAAAGTAACTTCAATCATTATTCAAAGATTATTTTCCTTTCAGGAATGATATTTTGTAATGATACGTTTATTGTTATCTGAAAAAAATACTTTACTAACGTTTCTCCATTCATGGTATTAAATAAAGGCGCAACACGAGTCTTTTATTTATAACATAACAATTATCCATCTTTATAAATTTGAAAGAAATTGCATTTTAGTATTATCAACCCCTAAGTAAAGTTTAGATTTGTTTTCATATTTGGCCAATCCGTGAAATCATGACATTGCATATTTAATGCGTTTGCCTCACATCGGCAATATAATCTCGTATTCGGCAGAATAATTGATTTTATTGATTTCAAGCGTGCTAACACCTATATTTTATTATCAGTCTCAGTCGGAGATACTGCCTTGATTCAACACTATCACGCATAGCCTTACAGCGACCGGGGCACATCCATTATTAGAATGCAAATATTCATGATTCATTGTACCTTGTGCATTAGAATCAGGGTCTATATTCCAATCATCTTTTATATCGATGTAATGAGAAATATGGCGTCCCTTCGGAGAGGAAAATTAAATGCATATCAATTGGTCATTTCACATGTAAAGCCCACAACGTGTAGACTTACATCTTGGACGATTCTTGTCTCACCACGAACATGAAACATGATAAGAATTTATATTGCAAACTACACCACGCCCCCCCCCCAAAAAAAAAAGAAAAATATATATTCATAATTTTATACACAATTTTGTTTAAATACGCGTATTCACAATATACTTTGTTTTGACCTTGAAATAGATACAATGCAGACCCTGCTTCCTTCCTTTCATCCCCGACAATAATCGTCAGTTTGAGCTTCGACTTAATGAAAATGTGTTACCATTAAACAGTTATTGATGTCTTTAAACATATTAAACATAGACGAATTCATGATGCAAAATCCCCCCCCCCCCCTCCCACATCTCCCTCTCCCATGAAAGAGCTAGGGAGGGCAGGCTGAATTTCGATTTAAAAAAAAAAAAAATTATTGGGGGGGGGGGAGTATCTTATCAATGAAACTTCATTCCCTTCCCTTTAATGAACATTGTGTATCAGCCCCTGCTCTATAGTATCGATCAAGATTTGTCAGGACAAAGTATTACAAATTACCCATATGGTCTGAATTCAGATTTTATAAAGCATTTTACTTATATTTGTATTGCAAATAAATACATTAAGTGGAACGAATGGAATAAAGAACAATCACAAATATTTAATAACACGATAAAGATTGTTTTTATACAAAGGAGCAATATAAATATTTTACTTTTTTATTGCACCTACAGTAATTGTTTGAGCAATTCCCACGGACACTCGATAGAGGAATCCTATTTTGACATTAGATTTATTCAACATCACTTCAGAAAGCTAATAAGCGCAAACATGAAATTTCCAAACATAGCGCAACAGAGAACTGTTCCACACAAAGAATCGAAAGCCAGGGCAACTTGTCTCCAGACAAACTGGTTGACGTCTTTACTTTCTGAGTCGAATGCTAAGCGCCGGACTTCATCTTTTTTCAAGTCCAACGTGGTCAAAATGGTGGTCGCTGTGTTGCCGTTGGTGAGGACTTCCTCGTTGGTGGTGACTTCGCTTTTTTCTTCTATCATGTAAATCTTCCTGCAAGACAGCAAAAATGTTAACATTGTTGATAGAGCTGTAAGAGAACTTGATTTCTTTTACTCCTGAAAAATGCAAATTTGTCCTTCATCATTAATTTGTCTGAGACTGATTGAACATACACGTGCATGTGAATATATATTACATCATATCCAATGATCCGTCGCCGTATTGCTCATTGCCTTCCTCTTTTATAAAAGATATTCTTTCAAAAGACATGAATAAATCAAAGGTGCCGCAGTCGAGAGGTTTGAGCACTTGAATGGAAAATGCCGTGGGTCCGTGGGTTATTAATAAAAAATTGCCACTCCATACCAATGAAAGAAATGGGAAACTGGTAGGATACGAAAGCCGTTTTGAAAGTAATTGCCATAGGACCTAATGGTTACCATATGATAGGAATACTCCCCAGGGAGGGGAGATGGTGCACACTGTGGGTGACTGACTACCATGACCGGGATAATAAATATTCGTAAAATACTTAGAAGAGGTATTTTGTAGCAAACGCGATATAAATCTAGATTTATCATTATCATTATTATCTCTTTCATTACAATATGATATGCAACAGCTTTGCTTATCTCGTTTCATTTTATGGTCTGGTATTTATTTGAATAATGTGGACACAATATATGTATATGCTTAAATAGAGGAGGTTCATTCAATTATATTTGTTTAGCAGCAACACACGAGGCTCGGGTAAGCAACATGTAAAATTAGCTTAGGTAGCGTTGGCGCGATTATGTGACGGATCTTGAGACACACGTCTTCCATAACTTGTTGTTTTCAACTTCTCATGGTACCTGCTCGGTGGATGCAAATAATGCACCCTAGTTGCACCCTTATTTCTTTGTGTGTACCTGATGTACGCTCTGGCTCCACTCCTGGAGAACCAAGGCATGATAATATTAATGACCCAGCGTGAAGGCTTGGTGTTGGTGTCGTGGTGGTAGAGCCGTAACACAAGCACTGAGAGGAACACAGCACATCCGCTTAAGATGATCAGCATGAAGAAACACGTGACTGTCAGAGAAAGAGAGGGAGATGATATGAGAATGAGAGAGACAGGGGTAGAAAAAGGCGACAGAAAGAAGAGAAGAAGATAAAAGGAGAAGAAGAGAAAAGGAGAAGAGATGGGGGAAGGGAGAGAATGGGAAAGAAGGAGCGAGATTGAGAGGACAGAGGAGAGAGGAGAGAGAGAGAGAGAGAGAGAGAGATAGGGGGTGGGAGAGGACAGAGTGAATTTCACTTTTTTTTTTCATTCAGTATTCCTTGCATTTCATCAGATAAAATTTGTGAGACCTGAAGAATCTTTCTCCAGAAGAAGGTACTATGACTAACTCTTTGGATGACTCTTCTTTCCCATGTCTCTTTGATTCATATTGGTAATGAGCATCACATAAACATAATCTTACGGCTCAAATAAAAAAAAATCCTTCTATTCACCAACCGTAATTTAGAAAGAGTCAGTAAAATATGATAATTTAATGTAAAAGGAACTAACGCTGTGTGCCAAGTGTACATGTGTGGGGTAGATACCTAAGATAGATCTTGGTTCTCCGATGGGCGGCATGTTGTCAGCCACTAACTGCTGAAAGAGCGTAAGCGCCAGGAGGTTGGTCACGGTGAAGGTCACCTTCTCCCCTGAGTCCGGATGCAACCAGAACCCAACCAACATGAGCGCCGTCAGGAAGATGGCGGGCACCACGACATTGGTGAGAAAGAAGCCTGATTCCCTCAGGAAAGTGAGTCGGTACTCGATGTGGTCGTTAGGGTAAGGACAGCAAAGGTACTTGATGCTTCGGTTGGTGGCTGTGAAGTTCACCAAAGACCAGATGCCGTTCTTGACGTAGCGAGCTTGGAAGGCATCTTCGTCGTTCTTGGCGAAAAAGCGCATCTGTTGTTTGAAAGACATGACAAAGGAGAGAAAATACATTAGGCATCAAAATAAAAAGAGATGCCTTATCCATATATTGTTCTTAGATTGTATTTCAAATGTGATTAAATGAAACCTGTGATTATCAGATGTTTATATTAATATACTACATGAAGACCATTTGCAATCAATTCAAAAACCTTATAATCATAGAACTTTTCTTTAAATAATCATGTAGTGTATCAAGTTTAACGAATCGAAGCTTTCTGAAACCTAAATTGAATGTGCCTATAATATAAAGGTCTGTCATAAAAGTAAGACGAAAATGTAAGGCACCCATATGACAACGAGTAATAGCAATCATAATGATATGCCTCGTTTACCGAGAGGTAGCCTCATCAGTATTGTCCTTCCTGAGAGCCCTGCAATCAGATTGTTAATTTTCTCTGATCAAATACAAACATTGTTATCTTTGCAAGTGACCAGTTAAGTACCTTATCAACCCGCGAGATGGCTCGACCGTGGTTGTCAAAAGATAGTAATGAAATGAAATAAATATTTAAACAACAGACTTTGTGTCTCTGACAAAGCAACATGCGCAGGCGTTACCTTCCGTGTAGAGGAGGTACGATTCGTTTAATTATTCAGAAAGAATCTGTGAGAAATATCACCGCAGTACAGACCTTGATCGCCATCCATTATTCATGAAACGAAAACCGCGAACTTAAGAAATATTGATTTATTACTGATTTAGTATCGATGGTTATCAATATTTAAAATAAAGATTGTCGCTAATGAATTGAACTTTCATTGCGTTGGTTTTTGTTTTGTTTTGCGCTTGTCTTTCTTTGTCTTCTTTCTTTTTTCAATAAAATACTTCGTCTAATACCAGTTAGTACAACATTTTCCACTTCGATTTTTTTGAGGGGTCAGTTCGTGCTTACATGCCGGAGAAATTCAATGGTTTATTTTGTTATATGAGGTTGCTGTTGAAACCTCAGTCACACCGCTAAAAACCGAGTTCAGACTCCAAACCGACCGACTCTCGGGTATAGTATTGTCTTCGTTCGATCTATTGTCGGTCTGGTGTCGATCTTTTCAGTGTGAATAAGGTATAAGATATAGCTACTAAACAAACAGGCAGTGGTAAACATCATTTGATTTTGATTTTGAAGATACAACCAACGCATGTAATTTTCCTTCGTCACATTGAGCGATAACATGTTACCTGGAACCTAATTCAAACAACACTAAGAAAAAGTATGCTCAATACAGTCATTTCCATTCCTTGAACCAAACACAAATAGGACCTTAAGGTAATGATTATTAAATGAGAAGAATGATCATGTCACTTCACTCTTCCGATACACACGGGCATCATTAATTTTGAATTGCGTAATTACTGCGATCATCTAGCCCGTTCAGACGATTAGCCTATACATTACAGAAATTAAAAGTATTGTTTGCGCTATTTATTTTCAATTCACTTTTTAATACCGTGCGTCAAAGCCTATACCAGTCATTGACGTAGTCCTAAGTCAGTAAAAAAACGACGCGCCTTGTGCACCATACTTGACTTGGTCAATGAGCCTCCCTAGTTTGCAGACATAAACGTATCGTCAGTCGTAGTGCAAAAAATAGTGTCTGAACTTAGAGACTTTGCGGACCACAAGCTGTGTACTATAATAGTTGATTCTGACAGGTTGACACAACCATTGTTGTTGTTTTAGTTTATAGGCGTTTGTCATTCAGAAGTGAACATTTACGCCTCTTCTCTTAGGATTTTTTTCCTTTAAAATTAGATTTAATTTTTTTTAAATATATAGATTTGGATAAATTGGAATTTTATAAGTTAAAATTTTTATTTAATGTCGAAGTGGCTGGCGAGCAAAAGGCCTATCGGCTAAACATTGCGTTCCAAAAAAAAAAACTATACACTTTTGAAATGGCTGCCAAAAAAAAAAATATGATTCTGGGGGGAAAAGTTTTAAATGTACGGAAAGCTTATAAACGTAACTTTCATATGACACCAAAAAGTCCGAAAAACATTCATGTTTGGGTGAGCACTGCTCACTTTTGTAAAGGGTATGAAAATTAGGGTTCGCAGGAATTGGCCTTCCAATTTGTGAGAGGTAAATCCTTTGGAGCTTACAAAATTGAGGGTGATATGATACATTCATGATTTGCTAAGTGAATTTCATGGTTTATTAAACCAAAATTTTATGCATGAGTGAACAGGAGTTGCATTTTTTATGGTAGACGGGTGTGTTTATGGGATTCAGGGTGGGGTGATGTTACATGTTGTAATTTCCATGTTACAAAGTGTTATTTTTTACATCTGTGACTTTGAATAAAAACTTTCACCCCACATTTCAACTATAGTAAGATTACTTGAACATCTCATTGATTTACTTAATACCCATGCAGGGATTATGTAAATTGAATATTCAAATATGGTTTGTTGAAAAAAGGAATGTTCAAGATGTCGGCTATTCTTCAAGTAAATGGTAACTGAAATGTGGGGTAAAGGTTTTTATTCAAAGTCACAGATGTAAAAAAACAAATAGTGGGATGCACTTTATAGAACGTCCAAGGACCAACTCGAACACAGTACGTTGTGACAAGTTTCTCAACTCAGCCTAATGCTGAGCCTAGGCCCTCCGACGTCCACCAATAAGTCTAGTCGTCTCCTGCGCATT